>CM029564.1:24898908-24926687 GCA_017309665.1 Coelopa frigida
CGAGAGAGAGAGAGAGAGAGAGGGAAAGAGGAAGAGTGAGGGAGAGAGAAAGAGTGAGGGAGAGAGAAAGAGTGAGGGAGAGGAAGAGGAGGAGAGAGAAGGAGAGAAAGAGGAGGAAAATAAGATAAACAACAACAACAACAACAACAACAACAACAACAATAGGGGGGGAGGTGAAAAACTGCACGATTCGGTTTTAAAGTCAAAAATATGTATCTCATAGATACAACATTTGCATCTGCAGCCGTGCGAGGGGGGAGGGCGCTGACTGAAAGGGGGGGGGGGGGGGGGGTGGAGAGGAGAGGAGGGGGGGGGGGGCGTCGTTGGGTCGTCGAGAGTTCGAACCGACAACGCAAGAAAAACCACTATTTTTCATCATTTTTATTGTGTACTTTTTTGTTTCTTATTTATTTTTTTTGTTTTTGTTTTATTTAGCACTTGTTCACAATTAACCGAGCTTCATTTTTTTCTTTTGTGATTTTTCATTCCACGTTCCTCGGCTCGTTCGTTGGTCTTCTTATTTTCTTTTCTCACATTCCAAACTTGCGACTTCGAGCTCGAATTTCAACGGCGACTCCTGCGAGTCGTCCGCAAGATACATTTGTATCTGTCAGATGCATACACTTTTGTTTCTCTCTCTCCCTCTCTTGCTCCCTTTCACTCTTTTGCTATTTCGTTTTTTTTTTTGGCACTTTTAATTAACATTATTATTATTATAATTATTATGTATTTTTACTTCATCTTTGTTTTATTTTTTTACGAATCATCTTTTCTCAATCTAACAATCAATCATCCAATTCGCCCATAGGTCACTCCATCATCGGGCTTTCCGTTCGTCGCACTCGGCGCGCGTCGGTTGCCGTCGTCGTCAACGTTGTCGTCGAAACGTCGAAGGGTCGATTCGTCGTCGTTGTCGGAACGGCGAACGGCGAACGGCGAACGGCGAAAAGCGAAAAAAATTCCAACCGGAATCTTGAACAAGATTTTCGTTGGGTCTCTCGAACGTCACTGGATTCCAATTTACATGAGCGTCGACAACAGGCGGCGGCAATCGTCGACCTGACGACGTCGACGTCAGCCGCACGCGCTCCTCCATCGTTCGCTCTCTCTCTCGCCTCTCTCTCTCTCTCGCACTCTCTTGTAAGCGCGCTCTCTCATAAAATCTCTCCCTCACAAACTCTCTCTCTCGCAGAAACTCTCTCCCTCACAAACTCTCTCTCTCGCAGAAACTCTCTCTCTCTCGCAGAAACTCTCTCTCTCATCCTCTCCTCTCTCGGAGCTTCTGCAACCGCCTGCAGATACTTTCAGCAGCAGCACTCTCTCTCAGTGCAGATACTCAGATACTTTTTTTTTCTTTTGTTGTTTTTTTTTTTGTAGATACTTCTCTCAACCCACATGGTTATGCTTCCAGGGAATCAAAGAGATCAGAGATAGAGAGTGAGTTGGAGAGAGAGCGAAAGAGATGGAGCATCATTTGTGTGCAGCTTCAGATACAGATGTCTGTATGGTCGGTCGGTCGGTCGGTGTGTGTGCATCTGTCGGATTCGTAGATACACGCTGACAGTTTTTTTGACAGTTTCTCCTCTTCGTGCTTTGCTTTATGTCTGTGTTTTATCGCTTTTGTTTTCATTACTTATTCCACTTGGCGTTCCGGTGCTTAGTCAGAGTTGTTGTTGTGTTGTAATCATAGTTGTATCTTGTTGTTGTTTTGTATCGGTGAGATGCGATTTTCTCATTCGATTTTCGATCCATCTTATTTGAATTCCACTCACGCTCTCCCCTTCGCCCTCTCTCGCTTAACATTTTTTTACTACTCTTCCTCTCTCTCTCCCTCTTTGAGGCGCTGTTAACTTAACAGCATACGATCTCATTCCCTCCCCTCATCCTGTATGGTTTTTAGATATTTCTACACTATGAAAAATAATGTTTTTCATAGTTAAAAATATATTTCGGAAAAAATTTATCTACAAAAGTAAATTATCAAAAATTATAAATTTTCAATAAATAATTTTCAAGGACTTTTCGTGTTTTACAAATTTTTTTTTTAAATAAAATTTGGTTTATCTTGATCTTGATTTCTTGAAAAAATTTACAAAATATAAAAACACAAAAATATTTTTCGAACAAATATTATTTTGATCATATACTTTAAAAAAATAATATTCAATTTTTTCAAGAAAAATTTTTGTTTTTTTATATTTTGTAAATCTTTTCAAGAAATCAAGATCAACTGATGTTTTTTTTTCTTCAAATTTTTCAAATTATAATTATCTTTATAAAAATCTTTAAAATTTTTTCAATTCATATTTTTTTCTTTTTATTAAATTTAATCAATTAATTTGATTTTTCTTCTCGAAAAAAGTTGTTTTCATAATTTTTAATATTTATATTTTTCTATAATAACTTTTATATTATTTGCCCCCTGATGATATTAATCATATCGCTTAATAATCCATCTCTTTCATTAGAATATCCTGTAAACTTTTGGAAACACTCAAATTACATGAATAAAATACATATGACTTTATTTGAGATTTCTTAATATTTCCTGAACGTTGTTTTTTTAAATAATTCTGTTCTAATGCCTTCTTCTTCAGTCTGAGTCTACGCATGCTCAGCATCCTTGGGATTGATCGGCGGACATTGATCCGAATCAGGGCCACTGGCGACCCTGCCGTCGCCTCCTCCGCCTCCTTCGCCGCCTCCTCCGCCTCCTCCACCGGACGTTTTCGACACCGCTTGACGCTGGCACTCGCTGCACGTTCCCGCCGACGGCGGCGGAGTCTTCGGCTTACCCGATCTCGTCAAGCGGTAGAAGACGTAGGACAGCCCGATGGTGGCGTAGGTGGCTTTGGCAACCTGGAAAAAGGAGACGACAATCATTTATAGAAGGACTCTGAAAAAATCCGGATCGATTACATTCGCTCGTCCACGCATCGTGGTGCTGTTGAAGTAACTCGACATGATGGAAAGGATTCTGAAAATTCGCACAGAATTTTCTATGGATCGATCTTCTTATGGATTTTCTATCGATCGTTCTTATTGTAGAATTTCAAAGGAACCTTTCTATTGTAGTTCGTTCTTATTGCAGAATTTTTTGCAATTTTTTGTTAAAAAAAAATTCCAAAAATAGACCAAATTATGGAAATGTATAAAAAATAACTGAAAACTACAAAAGTCAATAAGAAATGAAAAAATCATGTCAAATTATTGAACATAAAAAAACCATGTCAAATTATTGAACATGAAATTTAAAAAAAAAAACTATAAATAACAAAAAAAAAATATAATTTTAAGAAAAGTCAAAAAAATACCGCAAGTGTATAAAAAGAACGAAAAACTTGAAAAGTCAATAAGAAATGAAAATTCCATGTCAAATTATTGAACATGAAATATTCAAAATTTTGTGAAAAAAAAACAAATTTTAAGAAAAAAACAAAAATTTTAAGAGAAGTCAAAAAATACTGCAAGTGTCGAAAATTCCTATAATAAAAAAAACCCCACAAAATTTGTTCACAATAGATTTATTTCAAATAGTAGATGCTATAAAAAATCGGATTTCTTTCGAGATTGTCCACTAGTGCTTCGCTCAGTCTTCTGATTACGGCTTGAGAACCTGCAAAAGTTTCACATAAAAGTAACAGACGATTTAGACACAATTCCAAATAAATTCCTAACTTACTTTGGAGTCAGAAAATACATGAAGATGATTTGCTAAATATCTTTCTAAATGTATAAATATATCGCTGAAATATATTCTTATCGATTTTTGATGAAATATTTACATTTCACTAAATCAACTTTAACTTTAGCTAATTCTACACAATGAGATGATGATTTTCTAGAATAAAAACAAAAAACAATTTTTACTTTTTTCAATTCTTTAAATTCATTTATTTTTGTTAATTTTTATTTGAATATCATTAAATACCAGCAACGTCTAAGTTTCATTTATATTCATTTGTTCGTTAATAATATAATTCATAAATAGAAAATATATTTATATATATATGTATTTTTGTTTATATATTTTTATGTAAAAAAAAAAACATTAAATAAAATTGCTATATTATTAAAAATTCAATTCAATTTTAGACTAAAATACTTTTTCTCATTCGTTTCGTTCAATTGAAACTAGATTCAATTCTCAGAAAGATTTAGATTTAAAAATTATTACTAGAGAATAATGAAAATATTTGTAAATAAATAGAAATAATAAGTTCATAAATAAAAATAATTATATAATTGCAATTAAATGAAGAGCGAAAAACTAGATGAATGTAATGCTTGGTGAGATGGTGTAAATAATTGCTGAAGCTACAACAATAGCATGTATATAAAAGGGCTAAGGAACAATGTTTTGTTTTTCTTTTTTTTTCTAGGAAATAGTATATATTGTTTTAAATTTATATAATAAATATATGATAAATACTAAATTTAATTTCGCTTTCAATTAGTTGGCTAAAGTGTTAGTTGTTGAAAAAATATATAGTATATGTGTAAATATTTTTAATGAAATCACAATAAGTGAATTTTTAAACACTACAATTGATTCTCGTCTCGTTCATCAACATACTGATTTTATATTTGAATTCTATTGTTAAATACATATATAAAGTATTTTTTACACACACACACTTCTATAGGAATTCTACAGAATACAATGAATGTGGGATAAACAATTAAAATTAATTATATCGCTAAACAAAGTTTTTGAACAAAGGTCAGTTTGTGGTTTCAATGAGAATTTGAAGATTTTTCTATGTAAAAACCCAAACTTGTTTGGAAAATAGAGGTTTTTTTTTTTTGAAGGAACTCAAGTTAATGGAACAATGGAATAATACACAAAATATTAGTATATGGTGGGGTGTGTTGTGCAAACCTTGCATATTTTGTTTGAATTCATTTCTTTTTTTTAACATTTGTTGAAGCTGCTACTCTGGAAAGATTCATACAATTTTGGTTGGTGTGGGCGTGTCATTTGTGGTGTCTTGGTGCTGAAATTATTTAGAGAAAATTTAATAAATTCGATAGAATTAAATAAATTTGATAGAATTTCTCAGTAAATAAAACATACCAAATTTGGTTTTTGCTACAATTCAATTGTTGTGTTTAGTCTAAGGTTTTTCTTTTCTTCTACTTTGTTCGTTCATTTCGTCCATCGCAGATCGTGTTTAGGCATCGTGACTGGCCGACTCCAGATCGCTGTTGTCCTCGCTGCCCGTCGCCTCGGTCGGATCACCCATGGCCACTCGAGCATATTCATCCGTGTCGATGCTCTTGCAGAAGTGAATCGCATACTTGAGTTTCTCCATCAGAACGGCCTGAAGGGGAATTTAAAACCATATTTAGTTTTCATTTATAAAAAGTTCTTATGAAAGTTGATAATATTCCATCATCACCTTGCATGAATACCGCGGCATCTTCAGCAGGAAGAAGCATGTGTAGCTCTCGGGCAGGAAATGATCCGGGGGATTCTTCTCGAGCACCTGCAGAACGAAATCGCGACCGCGGAAGTCGGCGATGGTTCGCGGCAGGCGGGTGCGGCCCCAGACGAAACGCAAGAAGAGCGAACGTTCCTGGAAAAATCAAACGAGAAAACCAAAGAAAATATGAAAATATTTGTAATACGAAATAATCTCATTCGAACCCACCTGATTTGTGAACTCCTCCATGACCTCCCAGAACCAGGTGACGAGCGATGAATTGGGATCGAAACCCTTGTAGGTGGCCACCGATTTCAGCAGACCCAATGGAATATCCGGTGAGCCGCAGACCATCGCCTGCAGTTCGGCTGCTGAGAAGAGCGACAGCAGCGGGACCGGAATCACTTTGGACATGCCATCGCGAACGGCTTTGACTTGTTCGTCGAACTCGTGAAGGCGGAAATTGAGAGCGAGTCGAACGTATTCGTGTCGATTCTGTGGTGTGATGCGTGTATAGCGCGTGGACAAAGGCACTTCATGACCCTTGGCCGAGGAGGTCGAGAAGGGCAGCTCGAGGGTGCTGAAGACCTTGGGGTCGTCGTCCATGTTGCGGACGCAAAGGAGGCCAGCGACGTAGTCACGATCGACTTCGGTCAGGTCGGTGGGCCGGAGTTGTTCGCCGGCCAATTGGCGCCAAACGGTTTCAGCCAGGCTGGAAGGGAAATTATGAAGAAAATTAATTAAAAAGGTGAATTCAAAATAAATTCATAAATTAATGAAAATAAATGAAATTTATGAATTAATTCCACTTGGGAATAAATAAAAAAAAAAAATAAATAAATTGATAAATTAATGAAAATATATGAAATTTATGAATGAAATTAATTTATGATTAAATATTTTCATTGATTACTTAATTCGATAGATAATCATTTCCCTTAATGAATTAATTCCATTGAAAAATCATTTCCATTGTTGAATTAATTCCATTGATAAATAATTTCCATTAATAATTTGTTTCCACTGATGAATAGTAAAAAAATGATTTCGCCCCAACTCACTTCAGACTCAGCGGCGACCCGGTGCGCACAGCGATGCCCATGATGACGCCCAGAAAGCGGAACATGTTCATCTGCAGCACAGAGGTGAGCGTCGGATCCAGGAGGAAACAATCACGATTGGCTCCCGCCTCGCCACGCCCATTGGGCGTCGGTATCAGCAGTGGCACGCTTCCATTTTGCAATTCATCGCACATCTCGGCAATCGATTCACTGTAGCCACCGCCGCAATCATCGACACTTTCACCCACGAACTTCACCTTCCACACACGATGCGGCAAAGAGAGAGCTTCCTGTGTGAGTAGCGGCAGCTTTTGGACCATCTGACCGAAAACACTCTTCATGCCATCGACTCCGGCCAGGCCATTGCATGATTTATTGCGTGAACGCTTCACCTGAATGCGATTCAATTCGATGACGGGACCATGTTGTTTATCACGAACCATCGTCGTCTGGATGACTTTGCGGAAGGCGGCCTCCTTGATCGTGTAGACGAGAACGTCCTTCAGGGCGCCCAAACTGAGGTCACCTGGGGGATGAAGAGAGAAGCGTTTTAGCTAAAAGTTCAAAAAATCTAAAGGAAACAGAAAACTCACCTGAAATGGGCAGCATGGCCAGACAGGGGCAGAGGAGCTCGGAGAAATGGTGGAGCAGAACGAGGCGGGCGTGCAGAGCGTCGGGTGGCAGATCACGAACCAAATCGTATTCCAACGGTGGATTCGGTGGCGGTCGAACGCGTTCGGTCAACTGCGATGTGGACAGGGCGAGAGTGTGGGCCGAGCCACAAGTCACTTTGACGATGTGTTTGCCCTGGAGGGCGAGAACAAGGCGTGGCCGTTGAATCGCACTCACCGTACCATCGCCCAGCTGGCCCTCGTCATTGTCGCCCCACGTGTAGACTTCGCCCGTATCGCTGCAGGCCACACAATGCAGCGAACCCGTCGCAATCGAGATGATCTTCTTGCCCTGAAGGGCGGCCACCTTCTTTGGGCGGCGAACGTGATCGACCGTCCCGTGGCCCAGTCGATGGAAGTCACCCTTGCCCCAGGTGTAGACGGCTCCGGACTTGGTCAACGCCACCGAGAACTGGGAGCCGCATTCGACTTTCACAACACCGAGACCGGCGAGACTTTCGATCTTGTAGGGCAGCTTGCAACCGTCGGATCCGCCACGTCCCAACTTCCCGTAGTCACCGTCGCCCCAGCTCCAGACGTTGTCATCGTCGGTGATGCACAAAGTTTGCGCATCGCCAGAGCCACAAGCGATATCGATGGCCCGATAGCCGAGCAAAGCTTCGACTAGTTTGGGTCGCAATTGATCCTCGGAGTCGCCGTGTCCCAAACGGCCATAGCGTCCCTTGCCCCAAGTCAGGACATGACCGGCTGATGTGATCGCCGCCGAGTGAGCGCTGCCGCAAGCGATGTCAACGATGCCGATTCCGGTCAGATCGTCGATCGGTTTCGGTCGATCGTAACTCATGCGATTGCCATGTCCGAGCTTCCCGTCTTCGCCATCGCCCCACGAGTAGACCTCACCATCGGTGGTCAGAGCGAGACAATGTTTGCCGCCCGAATTGACGGCGACCTTCTTGATGAAGACATGCTGCAGCGATCCAACTAAGGTCGGTGTCGAGACGGAGTCGGTGCCACCGATGCCGAGACGACCGCCAGAACCGTAGCCAGTGGCGAAAAGTTTTCCATCCGGTGTGACAGCGTAGAGAGTTTGCTCCCCGCCAGAGAGTTGGACAGGACGAAGAAGGCTGAGGGCTTCACACGGTGTCGGCGTCTTGATGCGGCTGCCCTCGAGGCCGCCCAATTGGCCGCGATGATTGTGGCCCCAACCGTAGATGGTGCTGGCGCCACCCCAAGACAGCGCCCAATCATCGGGCCGTCGATTGAGCCATTGCAACAATTGGCTATCATGATCGGCCTTGAAGAGCGTGTGATCCTCGTGAAGGAAATGAAGTGGATCCGATGATGTTGATGCTGCCGCCGCTGCCGCCGCTGCTGCTGCCTCGTGCATCGACAACGACATGACAGAGTCGATGTATTGAATCAGGTTGCTTGTGCTCGGCGTCAACGAGTTGACCATTGAATTTCCGTTCGCCGCTTGATTGCAACACGATGAGGCGGAGGTGGTGAGAAGTGGTGGAGGGGGCGGTGTCGGGTTGCTGGCGGTGCTCGAGCTCAGCGACGTCGTCGAGTTGATCATCGAGGAGCAGGCACCGGGAGAAGATGCTCCACCACCACCAGGTGGCATCATCTCGGAGAATTTCTTGCGAACCTCCAGGCAGAAGGCACGCGGCAGCTCCGTTCGTTTGATCAGCGATTGAGCGACACGAACCGCGATGCAATAGCGCTTGAACCACGCCCACTTGTGCAGGTCGCCGTGGGGGAGGACGGCGTCCAATTGCATGTCACAAGCGAGAGCGGCCAGAGTCTTGAAATAGTCCGAGTGCATCAGATGGATGCCGCCGCGAACCTGCGGCTCCTCGTATTCATATTGACGCAAAAACTCCGGCACCAACGGCATCAGGATGGGATTGAGCGATGGATCGAGTGGTTTCGGTGCATGTTTCGTTGCCGTGAGGACGGTGTGGAGTTTCTTCAGTGACCAAATGCGCTGGGCTGTCGTCAACGAATTGAGTTGAGCGCATGCGGCCAGAGCGGCGGCCAAGCGAAGGAGAACACTCGTGTTGTTCGGTCCCAGCCGTTCGTCGAGCAGCGCCATCACCAGAGCCATCGACGGTTGCGAGAGGACGGCACGATCGGAGCCTCGCTCGTTGGCCGATGTGGCCGGCATGATCGCATGTACCCAAAAACGCCAGCCCCATCCATTCACCGAGCTATCCGACGTGAACTTCCATCGCATCTCATCGCCAGGGATGCGAATCTCCGATGCCCATTGGGCGAACTCACGGCCCGATCGTGTCGCGACAATCCGTCCCATGCTGTCCATGATCACCAGCGGATCATTGCGTTTCTCTGTCGAGCATTGGCTGTCGAATTCGAGCCGCAACTCTTCGGCACCGGGGATCTTCACGTGGCCCACCGATGTCACATTGTCCACATACGGGTGGCTGCTCTCTTGCATCACCGGTTTTGGGACCTTGCCCAAACTATGCCGTGACGTGCAGAGATCTTCCAATTCGGTGATGCATGTCTCCAACAACATCCCACCAATCGAGGGCGAGTTCGAACCGAGGGCGATCAGAGTGTCGGCAATGGTTTGCGATGTGCTCGGCGGCCCCGTTCTTCCAGCCACACTCAGCTTCAGCAACTCCACCAAACTCTTCGCTTCCGTCTCGCCCAACAGCGAGGTGAAGTCATCGAGCCCTGTGAGACTTGTCTCGACGATCATCTCCTCCTGATTGGTCATCGTTGCCGCCATCACAGACATCGCACTCGCCGACATTTTCGAATGTTTGTGCGGTGCATTGCTCGAGATCGACGCGGACAACGACAACGATCCCGTGAGACTCTGGAATGCACTCAATGGGCCGGCGGGTGCTGGAATCACATCCGCCTCGGGTGAGGGTTCATGAAGGGCTGGATCGGTGGCATCGGCCGGTGCTTCACCGCCTCCCTGGGCGATCACATCGTTGGTGTTCGAAGCAGTTGAAGCAGCAGAGGCCACACCTCCTCCTCCTCCCATCGTTCCTTGCTCCTTGTAGTTCATCTGATCCTGGGCCGTTGCCATTGTCGACTCTCCGCCGATGTCTGCTGTGATTTTCTCATTCAAATTCACTTTGCTGTGACTCGTGAGAGCGGCCACGATCAGTTGGCGAGCTTGCATGATGCTCATGGCATTGAGAACGTAGTTCAAAGCCGTCTGGCGGGCTCCGTTCGTCTCCAGTGAGAGCAAAGTTTCGCTCAAACTGTTCTTGGGTTCTTGCTTTTGATAGCCAGAGGCTGTCGTCGTTGCCGTCATCGTTGTTGCCATCGATGCTGCCGCTGCTGCTGCGGCCAAAGTCGCCGTCGTCGGCTCTGAATCGTAGATGCCGAGGCTGCTGCCACCGAGCGGATCCTTTGTTGTAGCAAAGGGCACGGGTCCCTTCTTCTCATCCTCGCTCGGCGATTGGGGCAAACCCCAGGCGACCGAATGTGAGCTGCCGCAAGCGACACGATTCACAAAGACCGAATCGAGACCGATGACGAGGGCGGGCTTCTTATTGACCACAGTGTTGCCGGAACCCTGTTGGCCATGATCGTTATCGCCCCAGGCGTAAACTTGGCCAGTGTCGGTGACGGCGAGACAATGAAGCGCCCCGACAGCCACATGGATGACTTTGCGACCACGGAGACCTTGAATGGGCGCCGGCTTTCGGACATGTTGATCTGAGCCATGACCCAGACGATAGTAATCGCCCTTGCCCCAGGTCCAGACTTCGCCGGTGCGAGTCAGAGCCAAACTGAATTGGGCCCCGCACTCGATCTGCGTCACTCCGATCCCCGTCAGCCGTTCGATTTCATGCGGCACCGACGATCCCTCGGAGCCGCCGCGTCCCAACTTCCCAAAGTCACCGTCGCCCCACGAGTAGACGGCTCCATCCTCGGTGAGGGCCAACGTTTGAGCGTCGCGACTGCCGCAGGCCACTTGAACCACACGCTTCCCGGCCAATGTGGCCACCAGTTTCGGCTTCAGCTGGGTCGCGTTATCGCCATGGCCAAGGCGTCCGTATTCGCCCAAGCCCCAGGTGTAGAGTTCACCGGCCGACGAGATGGCAGCCGAGTGTGATGAACCGCAAGCGATGTCTCGGATTTTCTTCGAACGCAACGATTCGATCATCTTCGGCTTGTCCATGGTGAGTCGATTACCGTGGCCGAGTTTCCCATCTTCGCCCTCGCCCCACGAGAAAACTTTGCCGTCGAGAGTGAGAGCGAGAGCATGTTTACCGCCCGAATGGACGGCGACCTTTTTCACGACGTACTGATGCAGCACCGGCACCTGACGCGGCACGGAAACGTTGCAATTGTGCCCCAGGCCGAGGCGGCCATTGGTTCCTTCACCACATGCGTAAACCTTTCCATCCTGTGAGACGATGAACAGCGATTTGGAACCGCCAGCGATGTGAATGGGACGAAGACGGCTGAGAGTCTGCGAGAACGTCGGAACCTTCACCTTGGAGCCCTTGAGGCCGCCCAGCTGTTCCTTGTCATTGAGACCCCAGACCATGACGGTGCAGGGCGGATGATCGTTGAGCGAGGATTTCGAGTCAGCGTAGCTGGTGCTCAGGCTGGGATTCGAATCGCCGAGGTTATCATATTCGCAGGCTAGAAACGATGCGTTCATCAGCATCAGATCGAGATCGGTTTGCTTGCGACGACCGATCAAATTGATTGCGTGCACCTTGCATTGGATGCCATTGTTGCGGCATTGCTTGATGACGATCTCCACCCAGGCGTAATACTGCCGAACATCGTTCATCAGCGAGACATTGGTGTCGCTGTTCTTCACCGAGATCCAACTGTACTCCTTCAGGTTGCCGATGCTGTCGCCCACTCGAGTCACAATCAACGACGGCATGTGCGAGTGATCGGCGGGGCTGACAACGATCGAGAGGTTGTGAATGAGCACGTTCTCGTGCATCTCGAGGCGAATCCAATGTTTGCCCTGACTGCTCGACGAACTCTGCCAACAGTTTGTGGTGCTGCGATCGAGCAAATGCTTGGCCATCGTCTCGTTGGAGGAGACCGTCAGGGAGCGAATGCAACGTGACCAATCCTCGATGAGATCGGTTGGCGCCGGTGCGCCTGGGATGCTGTTGAGTCCGAGGAGGCCGCTGCCTTGCGACGAGGTTCCAACGGCCTCAATATCATTCAAGGTTCCCGTCCATCCCGGATGTTGGGGGAAATCGACGCTCACATCTTTGCCACTGATCGCGGTGACGGTTCCGACACTGCCGCGCAAAATGTAGCCCCATTTGTAGCGTGGAGCGGCGCAGAGACGAACCTGAGAGCCGACAACGATCTGAGCTGAACGCTTCACCGATACCTTCTCCGCCTTGGGCATCTCGAGCAACTCGATATGGACGAAACAGACCCAGTACGTGTTGCCGTGCATCTGCCAATCGACTTGAACGTTGAGATCATGCAGTCCCTCGGTGTCGACCTTGAGCACGGTGCCGATGTCGCCCTTCTTGATCTCCTCGAAATCGCGACAACAACGCACAATCATCCCCGGACAGACGAGGCCACGGACATACATCGCATATTGATCGGCCGATTGGAAATCTTTGCGTGTCTCGTATTTGGCCGGTTGATCTTGAATCGAGGAACCTTCGACTGTGTCCGAGCTGCTGCAATCGGAGTTGCTCTCGTTGTCCGAATCGGCCTCGGGATCGTGAAGAAGTGACGACGACGACGGTACGATCTTTGGTGGTAGCGATGTGTCGCTTGAACTTCCAGCTGTCGTCGTTGGTAACTCAGACTCGACCTGAAGACTCACGGTGACATCGGCCAAGGCCGTGGTCGGTGGTCCGCACAGCTCTGGGTGCTCCAGGATCCATTGTACGATTTGTTCAGGTGTTGGACTAATCTCTGGGTGTGTGGTCAGATGTTTGAGCGCGAGTTCCACGGAGGATTTCGTGAAGCCCATCTCCATGATTTGCAAGACCAAAGGACTTGTTCCATTCACCCCACTCGGGTTGGTTCCACTTGCGCTGATGGCCTCATCGATCAGTCCCACATTGTAGACGGGCACACCATGGATCATGGTCGGTTGCATCGGTGGCGCCGACGCATGTCCACGCACCGAGGAGGCATCGTTCAATTCGGAATGAACCTGTGAGGCCAACACTTGAGAGACATTCAGAGCAGCTGTCGATAGCTCAGCATACGAGTAGGTCGCTTTCACCGGCGACGGTTGAGTTGCACGCATCAGGATGCTCTGGACAAGGAGTTCACTATCGCTGATCGAACGAGCGCCTGCTCGTCCACCATCTCCACAACCGTCTCCTTCAATTTGATTACCACCACCACCACCATCATCTGCACCCTTGTTGAGTTGTGGATCCTCCTCGGAAATACTCTCCTCAGAAGAATACGATGTGATTCCAGGCGATCGCTGTTTGAGAATCTTTCGCAGTGCAGCCTGATGACGATAGAGCACACAATTCGAATTGAGGACGTTGAGTTGAATTTGTTGCGATCTCAACAAACTGATGTCAATCACATTCGGCACTGAATCTTTGCGTTCACCGGGACCAAAGAGCAAAACGGACCAAGCGTTCAAGAGCATCTCGTTCATGGGCAGGCGAGAGAGACTGAAGACGGAATAATCGGCACAATCGGTGGCCACGGTGAGTGAGATTTTCCGAAACTCTCCATTCAACATTTGGCTATCGGTGCTCAGGAGACATTTCCCTTTGCTCGTGAAGCCACAAATCGTCGCTGTGCTACCCTCGTAGCAAACTTGGAGACCAACCCGTGGTCGTATATCACAACCGCCGATTGTGCTCAAGACGCCCATCACGAAAATATACTCGTTCTCGAGATGTTGCAAATCCAAACCATCCTCACCGAAAAGTTCGGCGGCCACACAGAGTTTTTGCGAGAGAAATGAATTGATGGCCGCATTCCAATGGGGCATCGTGTGTAGTTTTCTCAGCAGCGTGATGATTTCCTCGGCCACCGTGCCCGAATGGGAGGCCGTAAGGAGAACGCGTGATTTGGTCTCATTCGAGATGAGTAGGGAAATATCATTGGGACAGTAGAGTGTGATTTTACCAAGAATCGAGAAGAGTTGACGAACCAAGGAGGTCATTTGTTGTAAATTCGAGTCGTCATTCCAATGGATCAGCACCGTCTGAAGCAAACGCAGACAGTGGACTTTGCGAAAGACGTCCTGTTCGCGCATCGTCGCCTGCTCGAGGAGGCTGACGTAGAACTCAATCCAGATGGGTGTCGTCAGGTATTTCGATAGGATTTTCGATTCAGCTACAAGAGAGGAATCATTACAAGAGAAATTATTATAATCTTCTCACTGTTGATAGAATAATAATATAGAAAACTAACCAGCGATGGCCTTCAGGAAGCCCAGCGTCGTCCAATTGTCCAGGCCAGCAGATGTTGGCCAGCGCCGATTTCGGATTGAGAATAGCACGAAACATGGACGATAATCCACGTACGGCATTCTTATCCATTCGCTCGCTATGCAAACCGATGCCGACTGCAATGATTTGCAGAGTTTTGGTGCAAGCGTAACGAAGAAGTTTCGTCGGATGTGACTCGCCATTCAATTGGGTATCACAGCTGAGCTCATCCTTCTCTGTTTCCGTGTCGGGCGAGACGATGTTCAAGGCGCTGTCAGCCAAACGTAGATCGTATTGTCCTTCTTTGCCCATGCGATAGGAGTTCGTGGCTCCCGTGTACCATTCAACACGAACCCAACTAAAAGATTAAGTGATTAATACAAAGGATACTTTATATGATAACACAATCGCCTACCCATCGTCACCGACTTCGCTGATGATTCGTCCCTCGCCTGGTGGATTTCCATCCTGATCGCCCCACTTCCAATCAGCGCCACGCACAATTCGCGTTCCGATCTTCATCAGTTTGGCCAACTCAGGACCCGATAAATTCGCTTTGTTCGATTTTTGCTGAAATAAAAATCAAAAAATTGAATTTTATAATATATTCTAATATTCTATAAGAAATAATTTCTCTCACCTTCAATATTGTATCCTCATAGACCACAGACAACTCATAGGTGTTCTTAACTGCTGGTATATCGCCACCAGTTTGGCTCAGCAGTCCCAAAACCATACCCAAAACACCGGAATTGATCAATAGACTCAGCTCGTCGGCACCAACATCTTTGGCTAGAATACCAAAGACACTAAGAAGGAAACGAGCCCGCGGCAACTTCTTGAGAAAGACATAAGTTCCCAGATTCGAGGTGTCTTTGCCACCACAGCCGCCAACATTGTATTTACTCTTGAGTGAAATTTGCTCTTGATTCACCAATCGTTGAAGCTCTTGAATGGCCCACTCGAGTACGCGGGATTGTGCCAAAATCAGATTGGATTTCTGGAATGCTGTTATCAAATTGAGATCGTTGAGTATGTTTGCGGTAGTTTGTTTATTGCTTCCACCACCACCGTCTGGAGATTTCAAATGTAGACCCATGTAACCACTGAGAATGTTGTATTGCACAGCATCGAGTAAGCCGCTGACTTGAAGAATGTTGTAGAACATTTCCAAACCTTGTCGGCGTATCTGATAACGTTGCACCTGACAATACATGGCTCGTCGTACGGTCTCCACATCGCACACCTCTTGCATGACAAATTCCACAATTTCATTCATAATCGTCGCATTCAATTCTCCCTCATAGGACCATTTCTCGCTCAATTTTCTCAGTACATCATTCGCTAGACTTGGTTCCGATTCTGGTTTCTTGTCATCGAAATCGAGATCACCGACTTTAATATCTTCATTGGCTACTTTACGTTCGGTCATTATTAGATTATTATCACCAACGTCCAAGAGATTCTCATTCGATGTGTTGTTGCGTAGGGCAGCAGTGGGCGTGGCACTGGTCACCGGGCACGTCGTCTCACCGTTAATCGAGTCCTTGTCGGGATTTTCGGTGCCTTGCAAAAGCGATTCCTATTAAAAAATACAAGGAATTAATTGTGAAATTAATAGTGATCAATAGTAAATTAATGGAGATTTTATTTACTTGTGATTGATTAAGTTTCTGTGCCACATTTTGACTTTGTATGGTGACATTTAGGATATCCTCTGGCTTAGCACAAGCCAATTGTTTCTTAGCTGTTCGCATTTCTGCGATCACCCGCTTCACGATCGTCTTGAATCGTGGAAATCGATGTAAGAGACTGAGTTTCTTCAAACCCTCCTGTTCTAAGCTCATCGCCGGACGAACCTTCGTACAACAAGAAACGTAAACGTTCCAGCATTGGTGCACAAACTTCTTTGTAGCTGCGATTCAATTGTTGTCTGATCCTCACCACAGACCATTTGGTTTGATAAATCAAGCGTATGATTTCGGCTATTTGTTTTGGTGGCTTCAACGTTTCGCCGGACACTTCACGCTCCACATGAGCCAACACGAGGCCGCCGAGACTTTGGTGTCGTATGAGTACAGCTGTTAATAAACGTTCCAATTCTTGGACAGGATGTTCGGGTGGGAATTCCTGATGCCAAATCAAATTGTTTTCCTTGCAAAAACGCTCCGATACAGCATGCCAACCGGCCACTAATGGTTCAGCGAGACGTGCTTCACCCAGACTATTGAGGAAACTATCAATTCGCTGTTGCATGCTATTCACACAAGTGGAGACGGCGCTGCACGTGTGTGGTAGAGTGTGTGGTGGTGGCTCTGTGGGCGTACTTCCAGCTGTGCTCGCACTGCTCCGTGCTTCGCCCTTCTCCTCGTCAAACGGGTTGCTGGGCTGAAGAACTTGAAGACCACCACTGAGGATGCTTGACTTGATGATGCTCTTGCATTGTAGTTCGGCCGGCTGTTGAGCGGGACCGCTTTGTAGGATGTTCGCGATGAGGCCCAACAGATAGGCCAGAGTGCGTTCCGAGTTGAAATGCGTCAGTACTTTGCTCTGGTACAAATGGGGCTGGAAGGAAGAATGAAGAAAATTATAATAAAAACAGATGATGATAATAATATTTCGAAAATACCTTCTCGTCGGATATATTTGGCGCATATTTGCCCACTTTGCAATTGTTCAAGATGTATTCCAAAACATTGCGATTGCTCGCCGAGTTCAACTCTGTTGAGAGATCTTTTCCAATACCGATTGCCAGCAGTTCGTTGATTGCATGGTTTTCACACCTATTAATAGTGAGATGAGCGAGATTTATATAGAAATTAAATGATATTGATATTGCCACTCACTGATAGTCGTTAACATCACAGACATATCCATTGACTATGATCCATTTGCCACCGTCGGCGATTTGATTTTCGAAATCATTTTTCCGTATCAGAATCGATTCTTCTTGCACCGGCGAGGAGTTCTTCTGATTGCCACGACATATGATACCAGGCCAACCCATGTCGTCGGAATCCTGAACATCGCTATCACATATTACACGATTCAGATTGTCCAAGGCGTGGAGCAGTGGAATGAAAACTTTTGTCCATTCGAATGCTGGCATGATGGAGGGTCGATCGCGTTTCAATATCACCAAACCGATCAGGAGTTCAAAGAGTAACGTGTCGGAAATATCCGATTTTATTATATCGGCCACACCATCTTTGCCTTGGAGCGCGATTTCGTGAGCCTTTTGCAGCGAGAGAATGCAAAGGGAAACAGCACACTGAAGATATTTACTAAGCAACGCTTCGGCCCCCGAGAGATCTTCAGTTTTCGTCTGATGTATGTGCGCGAAGAGAAGACGTTGAAAGCGATGCAATAGATCTAGACTAGGACTAGTGTGTTCAGATAATGTCAGCGTGATGGAGCGATCATCGTCTGTTTTGACAATGCCCGACTTGAGAAGCAGCTGCGTGAGACGAGCCTGCGTCAGGGCGGAATTATTTCGTAGTAATTGTTTGATCAGATGGAGGAGAGGAAGATTATGCCCGTTGTCGACACAATCGTTGCTCTCGAGTCGAATCGCTTGATTGAGTGCGGTCTCAAGGCCTCCTTCGGCCATCAACGAACCCACCAGGAGATCGGTCATGAAACGATGTCCCGACGACGAGATGCCGCCCGCTTCCGAGGGCAAGAGTGAAGTGAGCGTTTGGGCTCGTTCCGAGGCCGTGGGCAACAGAACACTCCAACCAACCTATCGATATAAATTAGGAATTAATAATGGGAAACAATTCATGAATATTTTCTACAAACCTGCAGAACCCATTGTGCCGCCTCTTGCATGGTCTTCAAAACATTCGACCCACCAGCTAGACTAAGAATCCTTGTCTTGAGGCTTACAAGGAGTCGTGAGCCCTCTGAAAGTCCCACCGATTTGGGCAGAACTCCATTCGATATGAGCGAATGCAATTGTAGACGCAAGAGATTCAAACAGGCCACAGCAATGCATTCCGACTCCTGATTCGGTGTCTGTCGATTATTGGTGTCCTGACCGCAAACGATGCCCAGTAATTGATCGATGAGGCGAAACGTGTGCTCGGTCAAATCGATGACAAAGGGGATCTTCATGGGAATGCCTTGTACCGAAGTCTGACTCCAGATGATGCTTTGTGCGGCGCCACAAGCGATGCCGTAGGCGCGCACGGACGGATGTGTAGCAAGGATGGGATCACGTAGAATCGGTTCTTTGGAGATCGATGGTGGACAGATCTGTTGGTAGTCGTTGCGTCCCCAACCGAAGACTTCACCGGTGCTGCTCAAGGCGAGACAATGCGAGACGCCGACGGCAACATCAACAATGGTTTTACTCTAAAAACGATAAACAATTAGTTCTCAAATGAAGACTAAACAATCACATTCGATTTACCTGTAGTGCACTGATTAATTTCGGCACATTTATACACTGCAAACTCTTGTCGAACTGACCATGACCCAGCCGTCCAACGACACCTTTGCCCCACGAATAGAGCTTCCCATCAAAGGTCAGAGCCAAACTAAACTGAGATCCGGCAAAGACACGTTGTACTCGCGGTATGGTCTCAATCAGAACTGGGACTTGGGAGCCATTGCATGACCCATAGCCCAATTTTCCGTAGTCTCCATCGCCCCAAGCGTACAACAAACCCTCGGCGGTGGCACAAATCGTGTGCGAATCTCCACTGCCCAGCGCCACATCGATGATTTCATGTTCACGCAACGCTTTCACCTGTGTCGGCACGAGTTTGTCATCCGAGCTTCCGTGACCCAACCGCCCATATGTGCCACGACCCCAGGTATAGAGGGCTCCCGTGACTGAGATCGCAGCGCTGTAGGTGCAACCGCAATGAACACTCTTCACACTCGCCTCCAAGGATGGAATTTTCGTTGGCTGCTCCAGCGGCAGGGCGTCTCCATGTCCGAGTCGGCCGCCTTCGCCACTGCCCCATGAGTAGACATTGCCTAAAGACAATTAAAATGAATATGGATTTCGGATTCAGATTTAAACAGACACAAATTTCTTACCCATATCATCCACAGCCAAATAGTGACGTCCCTCGCAGTGGGCCGCAATCGCGACGATGTTAATATCGGACATTTCCTCGATGAGCATCGGTTCGGTTTCCGGTTTCGCCACACGCCATGTGTACATTTTACCATTTTGCGTGAGGAAGAGAACGTTCTCCTGGGATATGCAAACTTCTTTCACTTGAAAGTAGAAATTCAAGACGGGCGCCGTGTAATGTGAGTATGAGTTTTCGGCACAGCCAGGAACGGGGAGGCCAACGGCTGGTTCGGCCGTGAAGCCGTATTGATCGTTGCAAAGTGAAAGCCAGCCCAATGCGTAGATGCGTTGTTCGTGCAATTGCGGCGATGTGCCGTCTTGTGACGTCTGCTTCTGTTGTTGCTGGCCGAGTTTCGGTGTTCGTGGTGTGGCCGCCTTCATCGTGGCAACCGATTGTAGAGCGGCTCCTGTCGGCATGTGTGGCTTGGCCAAACGATCCAAGTGTGAGACGATCACGACGGCTGCCTGTTTCAAATCCACATTGGCCACCTCATTTTCGGGCAATGTCAAGAAGCGTAGAAAGGATTCGGTGGCACTTGTGTGCGAATGTGTCGCCGTTGCAATTGAATCCATAGTTGCCGATGTTTTCATAACGACGCAGGATGGGCACCAAAGGGGCGCCGGTGTTTTGTGGTACATCGCGATTGTCGTCGGTCTCCTTTTCCTTCTCCCACAGCATCAGCAGAAGGACGATCGCTTCGAGTGTGGCTGCCAAGGTTCCCTTTTGCGCCCCCAACTCCAAGAGTAAACACAGAGCTGTGTGACGATCTTCTCGCGGTGCCGTACAACGTCCGCCCATCACATCGCCCAAAGCCACTTGGCGCAGAAACTTGATGGATCTCTCGAGGACTTCGATCCAAAGAGGTGACACCTGGAAGTCAAATGAATTAGTATGATAAAAACGTATGAATATGAATCGATTACAAACCTGTGGCGTGTCGAACAAGGAGGCTTCGGGCAGGTCCTGCAGCGATTCCAGAGCTTCGCTCAGCAACTCGCTGCACATTTCGGTGTCTTCGCCGGAGCGCCAGGCGCGTCGCAAGAAGGCAAATGAGAAATTGAGAGCAGCACGAGTTCCCACGCGGGCCAAACCCAACGTGGCACGTTCGTTCTCCTTGATCGGCGATGGGACATCGATCTGCTGATGGGATCTGAATTTTCCAGCGGCAAAGAGGCTGCGATCCCTGGCGTTGCTGGTGGTGAGACCGATTTGCATATCACGTTGTTCCTGATTGAATTTCGATTTCTCGCTGACGACATTCGATGCGGATGATTGGAGCAACTGTTGTTGTTGCAGTTGTTGCTGCTGTTTGCAACGGCCCAACGCGACCAAGTATCGTTCGTAGATGAAGAGTTGTTGTCGCAAATGAACCGAGGACAAACAATTGCCGGCCGCTTGGAGGGCGATGTCGTGGAGCTCATTGAGCAGCGTTCTCATGCAAGTAACCTTCGCTTCGGCCCCTGGCGATTGACCCCACAGCCATGACTCGAAGATCACATCCGATGAGATGCGATTCGTTGAATTCTGCGAGGCGCTGGTCATCTTCTTGATGGCCGAGTCCGAGTCGAGAGCGCGGCAAGCGGCACAATTGCAACCGGACAGTGGGCCGCAATAGCCGACCAAACAACAGGCGCAGTCCAACTTGTCCACGCCGCAATAGTGCTTGCCGTCGTCACCAAGATATGACCAATTGCCAGCAGCATTCAGAACGGGCGCCGCCGGCGACGAGACCAACTCACAGTCCTGTATCAGGTTGTTCCACAGCACCGCGGTGTCCTCGACATTGCGCAGATTGGCGATGAGATCAGCCCGCAGCCATTTGGCGTCGAGGAAGGGCAACGGGCGCAGGTAGAGATCCGATGAACAACTGGTGGCCATCGTGGCGATAATGACGATGACGCTGCTGCTGCACGTTGCAACAAGGCAAACACGATCGATCGATGAATATGAATATCAATTCGAATAGATCGAATCGATTTGAACTCGAATCGATTTGAACTAAATGCGTAATTTTTTTAAAAGTCGTTGGAACTTTTAACTCGCCGCACACAACAACAACAAACAGCTCGATGTCAGTCATTTACATTTTGCAATCAGTTGTTGTTGTTGGTTGGTTGATTGTGAGATTCTAGTTTTATTTTCGACTTTGAAATCAATACGTTTGTTAATCAGTCGTTTGAGAGAGGAGTGAGCAGCAAAACTTGAAGCTCGCGAAGCTTGTCTTGTGTGGAGTTCAGCGCACCCTTCGGACGAACGAACGAGCGAACGAGCGAGCACCAGGCGTAGCAGCGGCAGCGAAAGTGCAGCGAAACAACAACAATTGAATGGCCAGGCGCTGTTGATGTCGTCGTCGTCAGCCCAGCAAACGAGCAGAGGAGCAAACGACGGAGCCCGATGAAATCGTTCGTCGTTTGACCGTGTAACAATTTTTGTTGGTAGTGTTTATGTATTTGTGTTTGGTGTTATTGTTATTATTCTTGCCACTGTTGTTCTTGTTATCTTTATTGTTATTATTGTTAATTGTTGTTGTTATTATTGTTATTGTGTTGCTACGACTGCTGCTTCTTTGTTTCATGTATTTTCTGCATTAGAAAAACAGTTGTTTTTCTTCCTCCCACCACCTCTCCTCCTTGTTCTTCTTTGGCAGCCCTTTCTTTGTTTGGCCTTTCTTCGTCTTTACTCCAGGTTCTTCTTTTTCCGTCCCTTGGTCGTTTTTCTCAGCTATATATGTATGTATTATATATATATACTTGTCACTCCTTATATTCTTTCTCTCTCTCGGAGAAGATAATGCAGAAAAATTCTCACTTCACTCGATTTTTTCCGTTTCTTGGTAACTTTTTCAAAGGCAATTTTATGTTGAAAAATTAGCAAATCACTTGAAATTTTCGCTTTAAAACGTTTCACAATCCCTCGCCTCGCATTATTGAATATTTTTAAATGATAATTTCAACATTTAATTGTATAATTAATACGTTTATTACAAGCGCAGCGAAAACAATTGGTAAATTCTGACGTCTAGAAAAAAATGAAATCGTCTGTCTTCTTCTTCTGAACACTGTCATAGCGAGAGGGGGCAATAGCACAAATGTCATTGGTCTGTCATTGTGATGTCACTCGAGTGGGTGGTGGTCGGTTTTGTTTGTTTATTTCGCTGATTTCTCCCTTATCATAACAGAATACTATGTAAATTCTTGTACAATTCACTTTGGACCGAATTTTGAGGTCAAAATGCATTCATACAATTGGGTGTTAATTCGTATATTTTGCAAATTTATCGTCTGAATTTACTGCTCACCTCACACCGGTCGGTGTTGCATGGGGCACGTTCAGCGCTGGCAAATGAGTGGAAAAACACATCTTAACCCGTTCTCTTCTCTTATTTCTGAGTAGTTCTGCGCATGGTCAGTAACTACGAAAGTGGATATAAAAACAAAACGAAAAATTGAAGAGACGGGAAAACGGAAAAAAATTAAAGAATTTATAAAAATTTTAAGAATTTATTTGAATTATAATAGATGTATATTTGTATTTCATGTATTTCATTGTATATTTTGCGAATTTATAAAATATTTCCAAAAAAAATTTAAATTTATCAAAAAATATTTTATAAATTTCTGCTACATAATAGAAATCTTACGATATTACAAATTTATGATATTTAGAATACATTCTCAATATCGTAGCCATCCTGTTGCGAGAAAGAGAAGCTGTCACATTTGACATTTGAGCAACCTGCGCTAAGTTAGCAACGTTGCTGGCTGTCAAAATTGGTGACAGCTGTGCGGAGGGGAAATTTAACAGGGCAACTCAGAAATTCAAAAACTGACTATGAGAGTCCTTCGGGAAAGGGAGCCACTAGAGGTAGAGGATCCATCTTGGTGTCCAAAAATAAGAAAAAATATTCCCTAACAAATGTATAAATTTCATAAAGCTATATTACTCTGGAAAGCTGTAGTACGACAGCAACGATTTGAATTAAAATCCCCAGTCTTATGAAAATATAATATAAAAAAATTAATTAAAATAGAACCAATTGGGATAGGGGGTCCAACCCGGTGTCCAAAAATAGGTAAAAATATCCTCTATCGATCGTATATAGTGTCATATCCGTTCAAAACGCAGGACACCTGTCCTGGGCCAGCAACGAATTTCATCATAACCTCTATACAGCACCAAAAAAAAGGAAAAAAATTCATAAAAATAGAACCAATTGCGATAGGGGGTCCAACCCGGTGTCCAAAAATAGGTAAAAATATCCTCTATCGATCGTATATAGTGTCATATCCGTTCAAAACGCAGGACACCTGTCCTGGGCCAGCAACGAATTTCATCATAACCTCTATACAGCACCAAAAAAAAAGGAAAAAAATTCATAAAAATAGAACCAATTGGGATAGGGGGTCCAACCCGGTGTCCAAAAATAGGTAAAAATATCCTCTATCGATCGTATATAGTGTCATATCCGTTCAAAACGCAGGACACCTGTCCTGGGCCAGCAACGAATTTCATCATAACCTCTATACAGCACCAAAAAAAAAGGAAAAAATTCATAAAAATAGAACCAATTGGGATAGGGGGTCCAACCCGGTGTCCAAAAATAGGTAAAAATATCCTCTATCGATCGTATATAGTGTCATATCCGTTCAAAACGCAGGACACCTGTCCTGGGCCAGCAACGAATTTCATCATAACCTCTATACAGCACCAAAAAAAAAGGAAAAAAATTCATAAAAATAGAACCAATTGGGATAGGGGGTCCAACCCGGTGTCCAAAAATAGGTAAAAATATCCTCTATCGATCGTATATAGTGTCATATCCGTTCAAAACGCAGGACACCTGTCCTGGGCCAGCAACGAATTTCATCATAACCTCTATACAGCACCAAAAAAAAAGGAAAAAAATTCATAAAATAGAACCAATTGGGATAGGGGGTCCAACCCGGTGTCCAAAAATAGGTAAAAATATCCTCTATCGATCGTATATAGTGTCATATCCGTTCAAAACGCAGGACACCTGTCCTGGGCCAGCAACGAATTTCATCATAACCTCTATACAGCACCAAAAAAAAAGGAAAAAATTCATAAAAATAGAACCAATTGGGATAGGGGGTCCAACCCGGTGTCCAAAAATAGGTAAAAATATCCTCTATCGATCGTATATAGTGTCATATCCGTTCAAAACGCAGGACACCTGTCCTGGGCCAGCAACGAATTTCATCATAACCTCTATACAGCACCAAAAAAAAAAGGAAAAAATTCATAAAAATAGAACCAATTGGGATAGGGGGTCCAACCCGGTGTCCAAAAATAGGTAAAAATATCCTTTATCGAACGTATATAGTGTCATTTCCGTTCAAAACGCAGGACACCTGTCCCGGGCCAGCAACGAATTTCATCATAACCTCTATACAGCACCAAAAAAAAAGGAAAAAAATTTATAAAAATAGAACCAATTGGGATAGGGGGTCCAACCCGGTGTCCAAAAATAGGTAATTCGTTGCTGGCCCAGGACAGGTGTCCTGCGTTTTGAACGGATATGACACTATATACGATCGATAGAGGATATTTTTACCTATTTTTGTACACCGGGTTGGACCCCCTATCGCAATTGGTTCTATTTTTATGAATTTTTTTCCTTTTTTTTGGTGCTGTATAGAGGTTATGATGAAATTCGTTGCTGGCCCGGGACAGGTGTCCTGCGTTTTGAACGGAAATGACACTATATACGTTCGATAAAGGATATTTTTACCTATTTTTGGACACCGGGTTGGACCCCCTATCCCAATTGGTTCTATTTTTATGAATTTTTTTCCTTTTTTTTTGGTGCTGTATAGAGGTTATGATGAAATTCGTTGCTGGCCCAGGACAGGTGTCCTGCGTTTTGAACGGATATGACACTATATACGATCGATAGAGGATATTTTTACCTATTTTTGGACACCGGGTTGGACCCCCTATCCCAATTGGTTCTATTTTTATGAATTTTTTCCTTTTTTTTGGTGCTGTATAGAGGTTATGATGAAATTCGTTGCTGGCCCAGGACAGGTGTCCTGCGTTTTGAACGGATATGACACTATATACGTTCGATAAAGGATATTTTTACCTATTTTTGGACACCGGGTTGGACCCCCTATCCCAATTGGTTCTATTTTAATGAATTTTTTTCCTTTTTTTTTGTGCTGTATAGAGGTTATGATGAAATTCGTTGCTGGCCCGGGACAGGTGTCCTGCGTTTTGAACGGATATGACACTATATACGTTCGATAAAGGATATTTTTACCTATTTTTGGACACCGGGTTGGACCCCCTATCCCAATTGGTTCTATTTTTATGAATTTTTTTCCTTTTTTTTTGGTGCTGTATAGAGGTTATGATGAAATTCGTTGCTGGCCCAGGACAGGTGTCCTGCGTTTTGAACGGATATGACACTATATACGATCGATAGAGGATATTTTTACCTATTTTTGGACACCGGGTTGGACCCCCTATCCCAATTGGTTCTATTTTTATGAATTTTTTTCCTTTTTTTTTGGTGCTGTATAGAGGTTATGATGAAATTCGTTGCTGGCCCAGGACAGGTGTCCTGCGTTTTGAACGGATATGACACTATATACGATCGATAGAGGATATTTTTACCTATTTTTGGACACCAAGTTGGACCGTGTATCCCCATTGGTTCTATTATAATTAATTTTTTTTTCTCTTTATTACACGATTTGGGTTTTTTTATTGTTTGCTATATACGGTTTCCGAAGGCTTATTTCCTTTATGAAACTTATGCATTCGATTGGACATTTTTTTTCCTTATTTTTGAATACCAACATTGATCCTGTATCCCTCTTAATTCCTTTTTCCGAAGGACCTTTCTACGTTTTTTTAATAGTTTTTAAATTTCTGAATCGCCTGTAAAATTTCCCCTCCGTCTAGCTGTCAAAAATTTTGACAGCCAGCAACGTTGCTATCTTAACGCTCGTATTCTTGCCACTGTTGTTCTTGTTATCTTTATTGTTATTATTGGTAATTGTTGTTGTTATTATTGTTATTGTGTTGCTACGACTGCTGCTTCTTTGTTTCATGTATTTTTCTGCATTAGAAAAACAGTTGTTTTTCTTCCCACCACCTCTCCTCCTTGTTCTTCTTTGCAGCCCTTTCTTTGTTTGGCCTTTCTTCGTCTTTACTCCAGGTTCTTCTTTTTCCGTCCCTTGGTCGTTTTTCTCAGCTATATATGTATGTATTATATATATATACTTGTCACTCCTTATATTCTTTCTCTCTCTCGGAGAAAAATGCAGAAAAATTCTCACTTCACTCGATTTTTTCCGTTTCTTGGTAACTTTTTCAAAGGCAATTTTATGTTGAAAAATTAGCAAATCACTTGAAATTTTCGCTTTAAAACGTTTCACAATCCCTCGCCTCGCATTATTGAATATTTTTAAATGATAATTTCAACATTTAATTGTATAATTAATACGTTTATTACAAGCGCAGCGAAAACAATTGGTAAATTCTGACGTCTAGAAAAAAATGAAATCGTCTGTCTTCTTCTTCTGAACACTGTCATAGCGAGAGGGGGCAATAGCACAAATGTCATTGGTCTGTCATTGTGATGTCACTCGAGTGGGTGGTGGTCGGTTTTGTTTGTTTATTTCGCTGATTTCTCCCTTATCATAACAGAATACTATGTAAATTCTTGTACAATTCACTTTGGACCGAATTTTGGGGTCAAAATGCATTCATACAATTGGGTGTTAATTCGTATATTTTGCAAATTTATCGTCTGAATTTACTGCTCACCTCACACCGGTCGGTGTTGCATGGGGCACGTTCAGCGCTGGCAAATGAGTGGAAAAACACATCTTAACCCGTTCTCTTCTCTTATTTCTGAGTAGTTCTGCGCATGGTCAGTAACTACGAAAGTGGATATAAAAACAAAACGAAAAATTGAAGAGACGGGAAAACGGAAAAAAATTAAGAATTTATAAAAATTTTAAGAATTTTATTTTGAATTATAATAGATGTATATTTGTATTTCATGTATTTCATTGTATATTTTGCGAATTTATAAAATATTTCCAAAAAAAATTTAAATTTATCAAAAAATATTTTATAAATTTCTGCTACATAATAGAAATCTTACGATATTACAAATTTATGATATTTAGAATACATT
>CM029564.1:24926787-24973761 GCA_017309665.1 Coelopa frigida
GATCACATCCGATGAGATGCGATTCGTTGAATTCTGCGAGGCGCTGGTCATCTTCTTGATGGCCGAGTCCGAGTCGAGAGCGCGGCAAGCGGCACAATTGCAACCGGACAGTGGGCCGCAATAGCCGACCAAACAACAGGCGCAGTCCAACTTGTCCACGCCGCAATAGTGCTTGCCGTCGTCACCAAGATATGACCAATTGCCAGCAGCATTCAGAACGGGCGCCGCCGGCGACGAGACCAACTCACAGTCCTGTATCAGGTTGTTCCACAGCACCGCGGTGTCCTCGACATTGCGCAGATTGGCGATGAGATCAGCCCGCAGCCATTTGGCGTCGAGGAAGGGCAACGGGCGCAGGTAGAGATCCGATGAACAACTGGTGGCCATCGTGGCGATAATGACGATGACGCTGCTGCTGCACGTTGCAACAAGGCAAACACGATCGATCGATGATATGAATATCAATTCGAATAGATCGAATCGATTTGAACTCGAATCGATTTGAACTAAATGCGTAATTTTTTTAAAAGTCGTTGGAACTTTTAACTCGCCGCACACAACAACAACAAACAGCTCGATGTCAGTCATTTACATTTTGCAATCAGTTGTTGTTGTTGGTTGGTTGATTGTGAGATTCTAGTTTTATTTTCGACTTTGAAATCAATACGTTTGTTAATCAGTCGTTTGAGAGAGGAGTGAGCAGCAAAACTTGAAGCTCGCGAAGCTTGTCTTGTGTGGAGTTCAGCGCACCCTTCGGACGAACGAACGAGCGAACGAGCGAGCACCAGGCGTAGCAGCGGCAGCGAAAGTGCAGCGAAACAACAACAATTGAATGGCCAGGCGCTGTTGATGTCGTCGTCGTCAGCCCAGCAAACGAGCAGAGGAGCAAACGACGGAGCCCGATGAAATCGTTCGTCGTTTGACCGTGTAACAATTTTTGTTGGTAGTGTTTATGTATTTGTGTTTGGTGTTATTGTTATTATTCTTGCCACTGTTGTTCTTGTTATCTTTATTGTTATTATTGTTATTGTGTTGCTACGACTGCTGCTTCTTTGTTTCATGTATTTTTCTGCATTAGAAAAACAGTTGTTTTTCTTCCTCCCACCACCTCTCTCCTTGTTCTTCTTTGCAGCCCTTTCTTTGGCCTTTCTTCGTCTTTACTCCAGGTTCTTCTTTTTCCGTCCCTTGGTCGTTTTTCTCAGCTATATATGTATGTAATATATATATATACTTGTCACTCCTTATATTCTTTCTCTCTCTCGGAGGCAGCTAGCTAATGCAGAAAAATTCTCACTTCACTTGATTTTTTCCGTTTCTTGGTAACTTTTTCAAAGGCAATTTTATGTTGAAAAATTAGCAAATCACTTGAAATTTTCGCTTTAAAACGTTTCACAATCCCTCGCCTCGCATTATTGAATATTTTTAAATGATAATTTCAACATTTAATTGTATAATTAATACGTTTATTACAAGCGCAGCGAAAACATGGTAAATTCTGACGTCTAGAAAAACATGAAATCGTCTGTCTTCTTCTTCTGAACACTGTCATAGCGAGAGGGGGCAATAGCACAAATGTCATTGGTCTGTCATTGTGATGTCACTCGAGTGGGTGGTGGTCGGTTTTGTTTGTTTATTTCGCTGATTTCTCCCTTATCATAACAGAATACTATGGAAATTCTTGTAAAATTCACTTCGGACCGAATTTTGAAGTCAAAATGCATTCATACAATTGGGTGTTAATTCGTATATTTTGCAAATTTATCGTCTGAAGTTACTGCTCACCTCACACCGGTCGGTGTTACATGGGGCACGTTCAGCGCTGGCAAATGAGTGGAAAAACACATCTTAACCCGTTCTCTTCTCTTATTTCTGAGTAGTTCTGCGCATGGTCAGTAACTACGAAAATGGATATAAAAACAAAACGAAAAATTGAAGAAACGTGAAAACGGAAAAAAATTAAAGAATTTATAAAAATTTTAAGAATTATATTAGATGTATATTTGTATTTCATGTATTTCATTGTATGTTTTGCGAATTTATAAAATATTTCCAAAAAAAATTTAAATTTATCAAAAAATATTTTATAAATTTCTGCTACATAATAGAAATCTTACGATATTACAAATTTACGATATCAATTTAGAATACATTCTCAATATCGTAGCCATCCTGTTGCGAGAAAGAGAACCTGTCACATTTGACATTTGAGCAACTTTGTTAACTCCGCGCTGCGCAGAATTTGTTGGCGGCGGCATTTTTTGCCACACTTTTTATGTGATAAATAACTAAAAATAACAGATAAATCGGAGTTAATTTAATTAAAAATCAGCTTTAGTTCTTGTCTTAAATGTGTAAATAGTATTTTTGCTGAAAGAAATTATCGATTTTTAGGTTGAAGCGCATCCGAATCGTAACGTGAAAAATATGTCTGTCCGCGATCAAATAAAAATTGATATTGTAAGATTGGAAAATGCATTTAATGATTGATTACAAAATAATAACATTTAAATAATAATATTTGAAAGGAATGGGGTCACGAGCGCTTGGTGCGTGCCCAGCAAGTGGTGGAGCTGCGTCCGTACGACATCGAGTCGTGGTCGGTGCTGCTGCGTGAGGCCCAGACCCGGCCGGTCAACGACGTGCGCTCGCTGTACGAGTCTCTCGTGAACGTCTTCCCCACCACGGCTCGCTACTGGAAGATCTACATCGAGCAGGAGATGAAGGGCAGAAATTTCGAACGTGTTGAGAAACTCTTTCAACGTTCGTTGGTGAAGATTCTCAACATCGATTTGTGGAAGCTCTACTTGACCTACGTCAAGGAAACAAAAGCTGGCCTAAGCACACACAAGTGAGTAGCGGAATTCATAAATAGTTGTAACATCTTTGTAATACGATATTCTTATCCATCACACAGAGAGAAACTTGCTCAAGCCTATGATTTTGCACTGGAGAAAATCGGCATGGATCTGCACTCGTTCTCCATTTGGCAGGACTACATCAACTTCCTTCGTGGTGTCGAGGCTGTCGGCAGCTATGCAGAGAATCAGAAAATTACCGCTGTACGACGTGTCTACCAGAAGGCGGTCATCACGCCTATTATTGGCATCGAGACCCTGTGGAAGGATTACATCGCCTTCGAGCATAATATAAATCCAATCATATCCGAGAAAATGAGTCTTGAGCGATCAAAGTAATGAAATTTGAAATCAATAATTTGCCCTTATTCTAAAATATTTACTTTCAGAGACTACATGAATGCACGTCGTGTGGCTAAAGAGTTGGAAATCATTACGAAAGGCTTGAATCGCAACTTGCCGGCCGTTCCACCAACCTCTCTCGAGGACTTCGATCCAAAGAGGTGACACCTGGAAGTCAAATGAATTAGTATGATAAAAACGTATGAATATGAATCGATTACAAACCTGTGGCGTGTCGAACAAGGAGGCTTCGGGCAGGTCCTGCAGCGATTCCAGAGCTTCGCTCAGCAACTCGCTGCACATTTCGGTGTCTTCGCCGGAGCGCCAGGCGCGTCGCAAGAAGGCAAATGAGAAATTGAGAGCAGCACGAGTTCCCACGCGGGCCAAACCCAACGTGGCACGTTCGTTCTCCTTGATCGGCGATGGGACATCGATCTGCTGATGGGATCTGAATTTTCCAGCGGCAAAGAGGCTGCGATCCCTGGCGTTGCTGGTGGTGAGACCGATTTGCATATCACGTTGTTCCTGATTGAATTTCGATTTCTCGCTGACGACATTCGATGCGGATGATTGGAGCAACTGTTGTTGTTGCAGTTGTTGCTGCTGTTTGCAACGGCCCAACGCGACCAAGTATCGTTCGTAGATGAAGAGTTGTTGTCGCAAATGAACCGAGGACAAACAATTGCCGGCCGCTTGGAGGGCGATGTCGTGGAGCTCATTGAGCAGCGTTCTCATGCAAGTAACCTTCGCTTCGGCCCCTGGCGATTGACCCCACAGCCATGACTCGAAGATCACATCCGATGAGATGCGATTCGTTGAATTCTGCGAGGCGCTGGTCATCTTCTTGATGGCCGAGTCCGAGTCGAGAGCGCGGCAAGCGGCACAATTGCAACCGGACAGTGGGCCGCAATAGCCGACCAAACAACAGGCGCAGTCCAACTTGTCCACGCCGCAATAGTGCTTGCCGTCGTCACCAAGATATGACCAATTGCCAGCAGCATTCAGAACGGGCGCCGCCGGCGACGAGACCAACTCACAGTCCTGTATCAGGTTGTTCCACAGCACCGCGGTGTCCTCGACATTGCGCAGATTGGCGATGAGATCAGCCCGCAGCCATTTGGCGTCGAGGAAGGGCAACGGGCGCAGGTAGAGATCCGATGAACAACTGGTGGCCATCGTGGCGATAATGACGATGACGCTGCTGCTGCACGTTGCAACAAGGCAAACACGATCGATCGATGAATATGAATATCAATTCGAATAGATCGAATCGATTTGAACTCGAATCGATTTGAACTAAATGCGTAATTTTTTTAAAAGTCGTTGGAACTTTTAACTCGCCGCACACAACAACAACAAACAGCTCGATGTCAGTCATTTACATTTTGCAATCAGTTGTTGTTGTTGGTTGGTTGATTGTGAGATTCTAGTTTTATTTTCGACTTTGAAATCAGTCGTTTGAGAGAGGAGTGAGCAGCAAAACTTGAAGCTCGCGAAGCTTGTCTTGTGTGGAGTTCAGCGCACCCTTCGGACGAACGAACGAGCGAACGAGCGAGCACCAGGCGTAGCAGCGGCAGCGAAAGTGCAGCGAAACAACAACAATTGAATGGCCAGGCGCTGTTGATGTCGTCGTCGTCAGCCCAGCAAACGAGCAGAGGAGCAAACGACGGAGCCCGATGAAATCGTTCGTCGTTTGACCGTGTAACAATTTTTGTTGGTAGTGTTTATGTATTTGTGTTTGGTGTTATTGTTATTATTCTTGCCACTGTTGTTCTTGTTATCTTTATTGTTATTATTGTTATTGTGTTGCTACGACTGCTGCTTCTTTGTTTCATGTATTTTTCTGCATTAGAAAAACAGTTGTTTTTCTTCCTCCCACCACCTCTCTCCTTGTTCTTCTTTGGCAGGCAGCCCTTTCTTTGGCCTTTCTTCGTCTTTACTCCAGGTTCTTCTTTTTCCGTCCCTTGGTCGTTTTTCTCAGCTATATATGTATGTATATATATATATACTTGTCACTCCTTATATTCTTTCTCTCTCTCGGAGGCAGCTAATGCAGAAAAATTCTCACTTCACTTGATTTTTTCCGTTTCTTGGTAACTTTTTCAAAGGCAATTTTATGTTGAAAAATTAGCAAATCACTTGAAATTTTCGCTTTAAAACGTTTCACAATCCCTCGCCTCGCATTATTGAATATTTTTAAATGATAATTTCAACATTTAATTGTATAATTAATACGTTTATTACAAGCGCAGCGAAAACAAATTGGTAAATTCTGACGTCTAGAAAAACATGAAATCGTCTGTCTTCTTCTTCTGAACACTGTCATAGCGAGAGGGGGCAATAGCACAAATGTCATTGGTCTGTCATTGTGATGTCACTCGAGTGGGTGGTGGTCGGTTTTGTTTGTTTATTTCGCTGATTTCTTTCTCCCTTATCATAACAGAATACTATGGAAATTCTTGTAAAATTCACTTCGGACCGAATTTTGAAGTCAAAATGCATTCATACAATTGGGTGTTAATTCGTATATTTTGCAAATTTATCGTCTGAAGTTACTGCTCACCTCACACCGGTCGGTGTTACATGGGGCACGTTCAGCGCTGGCAAATGAGTGGAAAAACACATCTTAACCCGTTCTCTTCTCTTATTTCTGAGTAGTTCTGCGCATGGTCAGTAACTACGAAAATGGATATAAAAACAAAACGAAAAATTGAAGAAACGTGAAAACGGAAAAAAATTAAAGAATTTATAAAAATTTTAAGAATTATATTAGATGTATATTTGTATTTCATGTATTTCATTGTATGTTTTGCGAATTTATAAAATATTTCCAAAAAAAATTTAAATTTATCAAAAAATATTTTATAAATTTCTGCTACATAATAGAAATCTTACGATATTACAAATTTACGATATTTAGAATACATTCTCAATATCGTAGCCATCCTGTTGCGAGAAAGAGAACCTGTCACATTTGACATTTGAGCAACTTTGTTAACTCCGCGCTGCGCAGAATTTGTTGGCGGCGGCATTTTTTGCCACACTTTTTATGTGATAAATAACTAAAAATAACAGATAAATCGGAGTTAATTTAATTAAAAATCAGCTTTAGTTCTTGTCTTAAATGTGTAAATAGTATTTTTGCTGAAAGAAATTATCGATTTTTAGGTTGAAGCGCATCCGAATCGTAACGTGAAAAATATGTCTGTCCGCGATCAAATAAAAATTGATATTGTAAGATTGGAAAATGCATTTAATGATTGATTACAAAATAATAACATTTAAATAATAATATTTGAAAGGAATGGGGTCACGAGCGCTTGGTGCGTGCCCAGCAAGTGGTGGAGCTGCGTCCGTACGACATCGAGTCGTGGTCGGTGCTGCTGCGTGAGGCCCAGACCCGGCCGGTCAACGACGTGCGCTCGCTGTACGAGTCTCTCGTGAACGTCTTCCCCACCACGGCTCGCTACTGGAAGATCTACATCGAGCAGGAGATGAAGGGCAGAAATTTCGAACGTGTTGAGAAACTCTTTCAACGTTCGTTGGTGAAGATTCTCAACATCGATTTGTGGAAGCTCTACTTGACCTACGTCAAGGAAACAAAAGCTGGCCTAAGCACACACAAGTGAGTAGCGGAATTCATAAATAGTTGTAACATCTTTGTAATACGATATTCTTATCCATCACACAGAGAGAAACTTGCTCAAGCCTATGATTTTGCACTGGAGAAAATCGGCATGGATCTGCACTCGTTCTCCATTTGGCAGGACTACATCAACTTCCTTCGTGGTGTCGAGGCTGTCGGCAGCTATGCAGAGAATCAGAAAATTACCGCTGTACGACGTGTCTACCAGAAGGCGGTCATCACGCCTATTATTGGCATCGAGACCCTGTGGAAGGATTACATCGCCTTCGAGCATAATATAAATCCAATCATATCCGAGAAAATGAGTCTTGAGCGATCAAAGTAATGAAATTTGAAATCAATAATTTGCCCTTATTCTAAAATATTTACTTTCAGAGACTACATGAATGCACGTCGTGTGGCTAAAGAGTTGGAAATCATTACGAAAGGCTTGAATCGCAACTTGCCGGCCGTTCCACCAACCTTGTCCAAAGAGGAAATCAAACAAGTTGGTTGCAAATATTATCAAAAATTAAATTAATATATTATTTATTGTGCTTTGTTCTAGGTTGAATTGTGGAAGAAATTCATATCGTTTGAGAAGTCAAATCCACTGCGCACCGAAGACACGGCTCTCATCACACGTCGTGTCATGTTTGCCACAGAACAGTGTCTTCTTGTGCTCACACATCATCCTGCCGTTTGGCATCAAGCGGCACAATTCCTCGATCAAAGCGCCAAAGTTTTGGCCGAGAAAGGAGTGCGTAAATTATTGAAAATTTTAATTAATCACTCTTTGAAATTTCACAGCCTCAGACACAAGAGCAATCATTGCGGAAATCAAGTTGCTTTCAAAGCGTATAATTTGCCCGCAAACATCAAAGTTTGGCGTCAATCTCAATACAATTGCAATAGAAAAACTCACGTTGAAGCAAATAAAATTTGCTCTTTTATGCGCAAAACTGAAATCATTGAAACGTCTCTTTTATTTAACTGACAACTGAAGATGCGTTGCTGTATTATTGCATTTGCATTGGATAATTAAATTTGTAATGAAATATATAATTAAAAATAGTAATCGAATTGAATGAATATTACTAGAAATGCAAATCCAATGATGCTTCCAACAGCGTCGTTCTTTTTACTGTGTACCAATTGATGTTATCTTTGTAAAATTTCACTTCTTCAATGAATTACTAATTTGATTTTGTCATCGCCAGGACACGCAAGCGGCAAAGATTTTCGGCGATGAATGCGCCAACATCCTGGAACGTTCCATCAACGGCGTATTGAACAAGAATGCGCTGCTCTACTTTGCCTACGCCGACTTCGAGGAGGGACGCATGAAGTACGACAAAGTGCATGCGATGTACAATAAATTGCTTGCAATACCCGATATCGAACCGACTCTAGTGAGTGAAGAATTTTTTTGATTTTCCACTAGATTTTACAATAATTTGTTTTCATTATCATTTTAGGCTTATGTTCAATATATGAAATTCGCACGTCGTGCTGAGGGAATCAAATCGGCTCGTGCTGTCTTCAAGAAGGCTCGCGAAGATGTTCGCTCACGGTATCATGTATTCGTTGCCGCCGCTCTGATGGAATACTACTGCTCGAAGGATAAGGATATTGCTTTTCGTATTTTTGAACTTGGTCTGAAGAGATTCGGCGGAAGCCCAGAATATGTCATGTGCTACATAGATTATTTGTCGCATCTGAATGAGGATAACAATACGCGTGTTCTTTTCGAACGCGTCCTTTCCAGCGGTGGCCTGACACCGAATTTATCCGTTGATGTGTGGAATCGTTTTCTGGAATTCGAATCGAACATTGGGGATTTGTCTAGTATTGTTAAAGTCGAGCGTAGACGAAGTGCAGTCTTGGAAAATGTATGAGAAATGTCGATACTGGATTGTGGAATGTGTAAAATGAACTTTTATCTTACAGCTCAAAGAATACGAAGGAAAAGAGACGGCGCAATTGGTTGATCGTTATAAGTTTCTCGATCTCTATCCTTGTTCCACCGTGGAATTACGTTCGATTGGCTATACAGAGGTAAGTTTGATTAATAATCACAAATTAATTGAGATCGCATCTTAATTGATATATTCAATTCATTCGTTGATTGCAAACAATGTTTAAATCAGAAGGTAATGGCAAAAGCAATCATTAATTTAACTAGTATTTAAATTTCTTACTATCAATGGACAATTACTTTTCCTCAGAACGCTGGCATCATGACGAATAAAATGATTTCAACAACCTCCAGTAAGCTGGACGAACCCGATGTGGAGCAATCGGTGTCGTTGCCACGCCCAGATTTCTCACAAATGATTCCGTTCAAGCCGAAAGCGAATGCCCACCCGGGCGAGCATCCGTTGGGCGGCGGCACCTTCCCGCAACCACCGACCTTGGCGTCGTTGTGCGCACAACTGCCGCCTCCTGTTTCATTCCGTGGTCCCTTCGTATCGATCGAAATGCTCTTCGACATCTTCAATCGCATCCAATTGTCTGAAGGTGAGTTCGTTTAGTTATTTAAAGTAAATTTTATTTAAATTGAACTCTTGTCTATAATTAAATCTAATTTTAGCTGCTCCACTACCAAATGGCGATCACGGTTGCGATATCAAAATCTTCGATCTGGCCAAATCTGTCCATTGGATCGTGGACGACAGCATCTGCTCCGGCGATGCGGTGGGTGGGATCAAGCGACGTCGCATGTTGCCTGGCGGTGAGGACAGCGACGACGAGTCCCAAACTCCGGCGCCTCCGGCCAACGACATCTATCGCTTGCGACAGCAAAAACGATTTGCAAAGTGAAACCATTTTTTTGTTGTTTTTCTTGTAATTCTAACAACTAGCTGTACATTCTTTAGTACATTACAAATTATATTATAATATTTTTATTAATTATAATATTTTTTTTTTGCAAAAAAATAGAAATAAAAAAGCTATCGATAAAACTTTACAATTTCTACTTTATTGGATTTTAATTGATTTCATCACTGGGCGGTTTCACACTTAAGTCTATTTGTATTCGTTGTTAGTTGTGGCCATTGATCAGGATTGATAATACATATATACTATGTATTAAAAGAGAGTTTGTCTAGTTTCTTTATAATACTTCAGAACTGGAGGAATGTGAAATTTTTGCTCTACAATTATATACAAATTATAATTACGATTCTTCATAAGAGATTTAAGTAATAGGATTTAGTTTAGACTCTGGATAATACTTGAGAGTTCGAGAATTATTTGTTTTCGTTACGAAATTAAAAGAAAAATGTTAAAAAGTAATAGTGTAAAAGGAGTAATCATAAATGGAATCGATAATATACATATATAAATATTGGTAAAAAATGTGTATATGTGTAAATAGCAAAAATATATAAATTCTCTTAAAAATAAAACGACCTCTTAAAAATAATATATTAAAGTTAATGCCCCATTGGTTCAGGAAGAAAGGGCTGAGTAAAGGAGATTATTTTAGTTAAGGAATTTTTTCGCCTAAGGAATGTTAAGTACAATAAAACAATGGATATATATCTATAATATATCTATAATAATATAATGGAATTTGCTGGCTAATCAATAGAGAGCACAATAGATTCTTATCGTAATACTAAGGTTTTTGTTCGCAATACAATTAAACAATACAAATATGATCTGTGTGTACAATAAATATATATGTATATAAAAATATATATATCTATATAAAAATATATATATGTATATAAAAATATATATATGTTCGATATGGATGGAGGTTGATACTTAAATGAACTGTGTTCCTAATTGGACGTTGTTGTTTATGTGGAAGACTACGATGACGGCAGGTCTCAAGTTACGTTGATTATTACACTGGATCTATCTATGATCATACTTGGATATGATGATGGTTTTAATATAATGATTTTTTGAATATGATGATGTTTTCAATATGACGATGATGCTTTGATAGTTTCTTTCATTCTTGGTTTATCCCTGACGAATCCATTTCTTGTTGAAAGCACACTTTTTTTTGGTTGAAAGCACACTTTTCGTTTTTGTTGAAAGCACACGTTTTCAAATAACAAAACCGCATTTTTCTAATTATCATCCTCGTCCAGCACATGATGCTGTTTCATATGTCGATAGAGACCCGAGTTTTGTGCAAAACGTTTATCGCAAATTTTACAAACATATTTCTTCACATCCGAATGCAGCTCCATGTGAGTATAGATCGAGGAGCCGACGACGAAAGCTTTACCACAAATCGGACAGAATTGATCGCGTATATTCAGATGACGCTTCACATGTTTGTCCCGTTCGAAGGCCGAAAAGAACGCCTTGCCACAGGTGTCACAAGCATAATCACGTTGATTTCGATGCCGCTTCCGGTGCTGATTCAATTTGCTATTGTTCACAAACGCCTGACCGCATTCCTCGCAAACATATGGATATTCCTTCGTGTGCGATCGCTCGTGCACAGCGCAACGCTGTCGAATTGTAGAAACTTTTCGGACACATGCTACACATGTGCGTCCGCTTGCCAATATGACGATTCAGGTGATAGAGTAAATTATTGCGCATCGTGAATTTCGTACCACAAATGTGACAAATATACTTGAGATCATTCTCCGAGACGATCGTGCTGGGTTTAATCGTTCGTCGCTTAATGATCTTCTGATGTTTGGTCACGCGAAAGTGGCGCATGATCTCGGTCAACTTGGTGAACGATTCGAAGCAAATCTTACACTGAAATGGCGATATGTGATCTTCGAGGAATTCCAAATCCTTATAGTATTCATAGAATGATTCGAATGCCTCATTGTTGCGAGCGCATTCGATTCTCTTTTCCTTCTCCTGCCGATAGCTGCAACGAAATTCGAGCAGTCGCCGCTTGAGTTTCTCCAGCGGAATCTGTATGTTTCCCTCGTCGCGCAAACTCTTGTGCATCGCCTTCGATGTGACGATTTCGCTGCGATCGCTTCTTGTACTCTTGCAACAATGTATTCCATAGCTGGGGGAATTTCTTATAGATCTCGATGATCTTCAGATTCATCTCCTTCTCCTGCATCGTCTTGTGTGTATCCGAAGTGATGTCCAACTGTGAATAGATTAGGAAAGAATATATAATTAAAGACTAGTCTTCTTTGATCATGATCGTGTGTTCGACTTACGAATTCATCGAGGAAGCTGAAGTCATGGAAATAATACCACTTTGAGGTCACATCCTGACTCGTCACACGCTCCTTCTCCTTTCGATAGTATTTAATGGAATCGCTGAGTTTTTTGTAGATCGTCTGCCAGGCAAATCTCAAATTGTACATTTTATTAATGCTAGCGGCGATTGATTTCCATGCTGCTCGACGATTTTTCCTCGACTCGAAATCCTTGTCAAACGGATGCCAGAGTAAAGTTTGATCTCGATACAAACTGATCAAACGATGTGTTTGTTCCTCATTCAAACGCGACGAATTCAACGGCGAAGACTGAGGGGAACGAGAAAGAGAAAACTTCAAATGTAGATCAGACGAAATAATCCATGGGATTAGTTTGGTACTCACTGGTGTATAATTGCTGCTGCTATCATTATCCTCTTCTTCTTCTTCTTCGTGGAGTTCGATCGAATCTTGTGAGCTTTCATCTTTGTCCACGACGACCACACGACGCCTACGCCTTTTGATCGGTTCCTAAAAGGAATTGTGGGTGAATGAATCATAGATCAATTCAATCAATCAATCATAGATCAATTTCAATCAATCATAGATGAATTTCAATCAATCATAGATCAATTTCAATCAATCATAGATCAATTTCAATCAATCATAGATCAATTTCAATCAATCATAGATCAATTTCAATCAATCATAGATCAATTTCAATCAATCATAGATCAATTTCAATCAATCATAGATCAATTTCAATCAATCATAGATCAATTTCAATCAATCATAGATCAATTTCAATCAATCATAGATCAATTTCAATCAATCATAGATCAATTTCAATCAATCATAGATCAATTTCAATGAATCATAGATCAATTTCAATCAATCATAGATCAATTTCAATCAATCATAGATCAATTTCAATCAATCATAGATCAATTTCAATGAATCATAGATCAATTTCAATCAATCATAGATCAATTTCAATCAATCATAGATCAATTTCAATGAATCATAGATTCAATTTCAATCAATCACAGATCAATTTCAATCAATCATAGATCAATTTCAATCAATCATAGATCAATTTCAATCAATCATAGATCAATTTCAATCAATCATAGATCAATTTCAATCAATCATAGATCAATTTCAATGAATCATAGATCAATTTCAATCAATCACAGATCAATTTCAATCACTCATAGATCAATTTCAATGAATCATAGATCAATTTCAATCAATCATAGATCAATTTCAATCAATCATAGATCAATTTCAATCAATCAGAGATCAATTTCAATCAATCATAGATCAATTTCAATCAATCATAGATCAATTTCAATAAATCATAGATCAATTTCAATCAATCATAGATCAATTTCAATCAATCATAGATCAATTTCAATCAATCATAGATCAATTTCAATGAATCATAGATCAATTTCAATCAATCATAGATCAATTTCAATCAATCATAGATCAATTTCAATCAATCATAGATCAATTTCAATCAATCATAGATCAATTTCAATGAATCATAGATCAATTTCAATCAATCACAGATCAATTTCAATCAATCATAGATCAATTTCAATCAATCATAGATCAATTTCAATCAATCATAGATCAATTTCAATCAATCATAGATCAATTTCAATCAATCATAGATCAATTTCAATGAATCATAGATCAATTTCAATCATCATAGATCAATTTCAATCAATCATAGATCAATTTCAATGAATCATAGATCAATTTCAATCAATCACAGATCAATTTCAATCAATCATAGATCAATTTCAATCAATCATAGATCAATTTCAATCAATCATAGATCAATTTCAATCAATCATAGATCAATTTCAATCAATCATAGATCATTTCAATGAATCATAGATCAATTTCAATCAATCACAGATCAATTTCAATCACTCATAGATCAATTTCAATGAATCATAGATCAATTTCAATCAATCATAGATCAATTCAATCAATCATAGATTCAATTTCAATCACTCAGAGATCAATTTCAATCATCATAGATCAATTTCAATCAATCATAGATCAATTTCAATGAATCATAGATCAATTTCAATCAATCATAGATCAATTTCAATCAATCATAGATCAATTTCAATCAATCATAGATCAATTTCAATGAATCATAGATCAATTTCAATCAATCATAGATCAATTCAATCAATCATAGATCAATTCAATGATCATAGATCAATTTCAATCAATCACAGATCAATTTCAATCAATCATAGATCAATTTCAATGAATCATAGATCAATTTCAATCAATCACAGATCAATTTCAATCAATCATAGATCAATTTCAATCAATCATAGATCAATTTCAATCAATCATAGATCAATTTCAATGAATCATAGATCAATTTCAATCAATCATAGATCAATTTCAATCAATCATAGATCAATTTCAATCAATCATAGATCAATTTCAATCAATCATAGATCAATTTCAATGAATCATAGATCAATTTCAATCAATCACAGATCAATTTCAATCAATCATAGATCAATTTCAATCAATCATAGATCAATTTCAATCAATCATAGATCAATTTCAATCAATCATAGATCAATTTCAATCAATCATAGATCAATTTCAATGAATCATAGATCAATTTCAATCAATCATAGATCAATTTCAATCAATCATAGATCAATTTCAATGAATCATAGATCAATTTCAATCAATCACAGATCAATTTCAATCAATCATAGATCAATTTCAATCAATCATAGATCAATTTCAATCAATCATAGATCAATTTCAATCAATCATAGATCAATTTCAATCAATCATAGATCAATTTCAATGAATCATAGATCAATTTCAATCAATCACAGATCAATTTCAATCACTCATAGATCAATTTCAATGAATCATAGATCAATTTCAATCAATCATAGATCAATTTCAATCAATCATAGATCAATTTCAATCAATCAGAGATCAATTTCAATCAATCATAGATCAATTTCAATCAATCATAGATCAATTTCAATAAATCATAGATCAATTTCAATCAATCATAGATCAATTTCAATCAATCATAGATCAATTTCAATCAATCATAGATCAATTTCAATCAATCATAGATCAATTTCAATGAATCATAGATCAATTTCAATCAATCATAGATCAATTTCAATCAATCATAGATCAATTCATATCATAGATCAATTCAATCATCATATCAATTTAATGAATCATAGATCAATTTCAATCAATCATAGATCAATTTCAATCAATCATAGATCAATTTCAATCAATCATAGATCAATTTCAATGATCATAGATCAATTTCAATCAATCATAGATCAATTTCAATCAATCATAGATCAATTTCAATGAATCATAGATCAATTTCAATCAATCACAGATCAATTCAATCAATCATAGATCAATTTCAATCAATCATAGATCAATTTCAATCAATCATAGATCAATTTCAATCAATCATAGATCAATTTCAATCAATCATAGATCAATTTCAATGAATCATAGATCAATTTCAATCAATCACAGATCAATTTCAATCACTCATAGATCAATTTCAATGAATCATAGATCAATTTCAATCAATCATAGATCAATTTCAATCAATCATAGATCAATTTCAATCAATCAGAGATCAATTCAATCAATCATAGATCAATTTCAATCAATCATAGATCAATTTCAATAAATCATAGATCAATTTCAATCAATCATAGATCAATTTCAATCAATCATAGATCAATTTCAATCAATCATAGATCAATTTCAATGAATCATAGATCAATTTCAATCAATCATAGATCAATTTCAATCAATCATAGATCAATTTCAATCAATCATAGATCCATTTCAATCAATCATAGATCAATTTCAATCAATCATAGATCAATTTCAATCAATCATAGATCAATTTCAATCAATCATAGATCAATTTCAATGAATCATAGATCAATTTCAATCAATCATAGATCAATTTCAATCAATCATAGATCAATTTCAATGAATCATAGATCAATTTCAATCAATCACAGATCAATTTCAATCAATCATAGATCAATTTCAATCAATCATAGATCAATTTCAATCAATCATAGATCAATTTCAATCAATCATAGATCAATTTCAATCAATCATAGATCAATTTCAATCAATCATAGATCATTTCAATCAATCATAGATCAATTTCAATCAATCATAGATCAATTTCAATCAATCATAGATCAATTTCAATCAATCATAGATCAATTTCAATCAATCATAGATCAATTTCAATCAATCATAGATCAATTTCAATCAATCATAGATCAATTTCAATCAATCATAGATCAATTTCAATCAATCATAGATCAATTTCAATCAATCAATCAATCGATTCAAATCTTACCTGCTTAACTTCGGGCTTTGGTTTTGGTTTTCGTCCCCTTCGTTTCTTAACTATGGTGGCGTCGGTTGTTGTTATTGTTTCCTCAATCAATTGACTTGTGGCCATTTCCTCTGAGTTTGTGGCATTGGTAACGATTTCTGTTGATCGTCCAACGATTTCATTCACCTCAATCGGAGTGTGATTGGATAAATTCACTTGGTTTACAATACTAAATGTTGAGTTGTGTTGAGAATTTGCGATCTGTTGAGCGGAGAGAAGATCGATAGACTTTTGAGAAATAGTCAAGGATTCTTGGGGATTCATTGATTCTTGTTGATACATTGATTCTTGTGGATTCATTGATTTTTGTTGATTCATCGATTCTTGTCGCTGCATCGATTTCATTGATTCTGATTGTTGATTCATTGATTTTTGTGAATTCATTGATTCTTGTGGTTGATAATGCACAGAATTCTCTGGGAAACTGATGGAAAATTGTGGAGCCGTCATGCCATATTGTGGAGAAGTGATGACAAATTGTTGTGGCGAATTTACAGCACATTGGATACCGTTTCCAGGAGAATTTGAGGCGTCTGCTGGACAATGAGAAGTATTTGGAGGACACTGAGAAGAGTTTGGTTGACATTGAGAAGAGTTTGGTTGACATTGAGAAGAGTTTGGTTGACATTGAGAAGAGTTTAGTGGACACTGAGTTGAGTTTGGTGGACATTGAGAAGAGTTTAGTGGACACTGAGTTGAGTTTGGAGAACAATGAGGATAATTTAGAGCACCATGAGAATTATTTGGAGCACCATGAGAATTATTTGGACCACAATAAGCAGCATTTGTTGGCGGACAACGGAATGAATTGATTGCACAACCTGGAGAATTGCATTCCGGAGCATGCATATAATCCATAGAAACCTTTTGATAGGACTTCGTGGCATCTTCGTGTGTTCTGTATTGAGGTGGGATGGATTGTTGTGAAGAAGATCTGGTGGCATAATGTGATCTCTGCATCCCCACATGAGGTGAGTTTAAGGAATTCTGTTGAAGGTGAACTGGTTGTTGTCGAATGTGGACGGGTTGTTGTTGAATGTGAACGGGTTGTTGTCGAATTTGATGCGGTTCCTGTCGAATCTGAAGAGGTTTCTGTCGAAGTTGATGCGTTTCCTGTCGAATCTGATGTGGTTCCTGTCGAATCTGAAGCGGTTCTTGTCTAATCTGAAGCGGTTCTTGTCTAATCTGAAGCGGTTCTTGTCGAATCTGAAGCGTTTCCTGTCGAATCTGAAGCGTTTCCTGTCGAATCTGAAGCGATTCCTGTGACATGTTGATCGGTTGCTGTTGAATGTGCAATTGTTGCTGTGAAATATTCATATTTTGTTGACCATTCATATAATGTTGTTGTTGCTGTTGTCCACCACTCAATCCATTATTGGCCACAGTATGCTGCGAGTTATTGATCGGATATTGTGAAATACTTATCCCATTATTCGTTATATTCATTATATATTGTGGTGCATTCATTTCATTCATTGTTTGTGTCGATCCAGACGAAAGAGCCGAGTGAAACGAATTCACTGAGGAATTCATCGATATATTTTGATCATTGATAGAGTATTGATTTGATTGATGTTGATGTTGATTGAGAGAATGTTGTTGTTGTTGTTGATGATGATGATGCGTTTGATTATAAGAGATAACGCTGACACCAAGTGGTGGAGAGTCCAACATATCGGTTGAGATGGTCATACCATGTTGTAGCGAATCAACGGCGTTTGTCGATGAGACGACATCATTTTGTGTTGTATTCAAATCCTGCCGTGCCATGGTCATAATGTGATTTTGACCATGATTAACTGCATTTGGTAACGTTGTGATATTTTGTATATCGAGTGCTGTATTTATTGATATTTGCGGACAATTCAATCCATTCGTTAGAGTATTCATATTATATTGTGGAACATAAATCGTCACGTTCTCCTTCATTCCAATCGCATTAACATAATCCACCTTATTCAATTCAGTTAGAATTTCTTCATTATTCTTATTTAATCCGGTTAGAATTTCTTCATTATTCTTATTGAATTCAGTTAGAATTTCTTCATTATTCTTATTTAATCCGGTTAGAATTTCTTCATTATTCTTATTGAATTCAGTTAGAATTTCTTCATTATTCTTATTTAATCCGGTTGGAATATGTTCATTATTCGACGAATGCATGAGATTCTGATTTGAAACAAGAGAAGCTCTTGTGATATTCGTATCGGGAATTATATCAACGGGGATATTTTCAAATGATTCCTTTTCCAGGATTTTGGCAAGAAAATTCTGCAAAAGAAAAATGTGTGTGATAAAATAGAAATTCAATGAATGAATGAATTGAATAATGAATTAAATGAATGATGATGAATGAATGATGATGAATGAATGATGATGAATGAATAATGAACTTACATCGACTTCCATTTCATCGGAGAGTTTCTCCTGATGCAATTTCGCCAACTGTGCATTCGATGATTTCAAATCATGATCGATTTCATCCGGGAGCGGAGTGACCAAAGAAGATTCTCGACTTGTGATTAAATTTTTATTCGAGTCAATGGAGCGATTAACATTCTGATCGGACGTTGAATCCACCATACAATGTTGATTCACATCGTTCTCCTTCTTCTCCATCACTTCCTGTTTCTGGTGATCCTCACTCCTTTTGTTTATTTTCATCTTTTGTTGATCTTTTGTTTTTGGTCTGTTTGTCATTTCAATCATCATCTCCTTGGGTTTCTCCCCATGATGTTTTTCGCTATCCATGTGCAATTTATATTCCGGTAACTTTTCAAAGACCTCATGACACAAACCACAAATATATGGTGAGATATGTTTATCGAGAAATTGCATCTGCTGGTAGTGTTTGAAATTTGTACGAAATGTGGTTTTTTGCCGCCAGCATTGCACAAAGTTGGACTTCTCTTTGCGATAGTATTTGTGCAATGCATGCAGGCGTCGTTGAACCGATCGGGGCGACAGGTGGATGTGGCTCAATTTCAGAGTTTCACTGATATCTTCCAACGCCCGCAATCGTTTCGCTGGCGATGGTCGATGCTTGAGGGCGCTATGCCAGAGAACGGGGAATTTCTCATAGATCTCGAGGAGTTTCACATTCTGCTTGTAGTAAATATTTCGACGATTTTGTAGAGCATTCGGCTGAGGGGGAGAGAGAGAGATAAATAAACATAATTAATAAATAAACATAATTAATAAATAAACATAATTAATAAATAAACATAATTAATAAATAAACATAATCAATAAATAAACATAATTAATAAATAAATATAATTAATAAATAAAAATAATTAATAAATAAGCATAATCAATAAATAAACATAAATAATAAATAAATATAATTAATAAATAAACATATTTAATAAATAAACATAATTAATAAATAAACACAATTAATAAATAAACATAATTAATAAATAAACATAATTAATAAATAAACATAATCAATAAATAAACATAATTAATAAATAAATATAATTAATAAATAAAAATAATTAATAAATAAGCATAATCAATAAATAAACATAATTAATAAATAAATATAATTAATAAATAAATACAATTAATAAATAAACATAATTAATAAATAAACATAATTAATAAATAGATACAATTAATAAATAAACATAATTAATAAATAAACATAATTAATAAATAAACATAAATAATAAATAAATATAATTAATAAATAAACATTTTTAATAAATAAATATAATTCATAAATAAACATAATTAATAAATAAACATAATTAATAAACATAATTAATAAATAAATTTACATAATTAATAAATAAACATTATTAATAAATAAACACAATAAATAAATAAACATAATTAATAAATAAACATAATTAATAAATGAACATAATTAATAAATAAACAAAATTAATAAATAAGCATAATCAATAAATAAACATAATTAATAAATAAATATAATTAATAAATAAACATAATTAATAAATAAACATAATTAATAAATAAATTTACATAATTAATAAATAAACATTATTAATAAATAAACACAATAAATAAATAAACATAATTAATAAATAAACATAATTAATAAATGAACATAATTAATAAATAAACAAAATTAATAAATAAGCATAATCAATAAATAAATATAATTATTAAAACAATGAATTCAATTGATCTTCATTCACTTTACCTGATCATCGAGAAAGCGCAACGCATGGAAATGAAGAAACTTCTGATCCCCTTTGTCCACGCCCATTTCGTCGCTTTGTCTCTGCTTCTCGCTAATATATCGTTGACAAAGATTCGATATTCTCAACTTGAGATCGTTGGCGCAGAAGTCGCGTTGGAATTTCTCATTAAATCTCTCGGTGATCTCTTGCCACGAGTCACGACACAAATCCGTCTCACTGAACTCTTTGTGCGCGGTATTCCAGAGACGTGGATGTTTCTCGTAGAGTCCGATGAGGGCGAGCATTTGGTCGGAGGTGATGCGAGAGCTTTGCGGTGGCAACTGAAAGGAGGGGAGAAGGGAGATTAAATAGAGAAGATTTAAAAAAAAAAGAAAAGAGTTTAAAAAAAAGAAAAGAGTTTGAAAAAGAGAAAAGAGTTTAAAAAAAAGAAAAGAGTTTAAAAAAAAGAGTTTTAAAAAAAGAAAAGAGTTTGAAAAAGAGAAAAGAGTTTGAAAAAGAGAAAAGAGTTTGAAAATGAGAAAAGAGTTTAAAAAAGAAAAGAGTTTGAAAAAAGAAAAGAGTTTGAAAAAGAGAAAAGAGTTTAAAAAAAGAAAAGAGTTTAAAAAAGAAGAGAGTTTAAAAAAGAGAAGAGTTTGAAAAAGAGAAAAGTTTGAAAAAGTGAGTTGAACGAAGTAAAGAATTTCATTGTTTTATTTACATTTTCTCCAAAGCGCCAGAGTTCACTGGGACTCATCGTGTTGAGGTCTTTGTAAGCCGGCAATTGTTGAGTTTTATCGGTTTCTTTTTGGATCATCGGAGTCTCCAGTTCCATCGGTGATGTCTTCTCCTCAGTGGAATCGGATGCTTCCTTTGTTGATGCGTTGTTTGTTGTCTCATCAGAAGTTCCATCGATTCCGTCGTCAACCTCTGGTTCTTCGGCCTCCTCTTCTTCCTCCTCAGCTTCCTTCTCCACCTCTGCTTCCTCAACCTCTGCTTCCTCCACCTCTTCCTCCACCTCCTCTGCTTCCTCCTCCATCTGTTCCTCCTCCACCTCTTCATCCTCCTCCTCCACCTCCATCTCCAACATGGACCTCGTCTCCTCCTCCACCTCCGTCTCGATGACGTCCATCATCGATTCCGTCTCCGACTGATGCTCGATGTAGACTTCTTCGAAGGGCACCAATTCCTGACCTTCCTCAAGATCAGATGGCGACTAAGTATATATGAAAATAAAATAAAAAATTACAACACATTTTTCATGGTTTTAGTACACCGTAAACAAAAGCGATTAAATTCAGTAAAAAAAAAACAAAGCGATTAAATTCAGTAAAAAAAAACAAAGCGATTAAATTCATAAATAAATAAAATAAAACAAAACAGAAAAAAACGAACCAGTTGAGATTCCAGCTGATCAGAGAATTTTGTTGTACCGGTCAACGTTGTTGTTGTTGCCGTTATCGCTGTCGTTTTTGTTGTCATTGCTGTCGTTTTTGTTGTTATCGCTGTCGTTGTTATATCGTCTGGTGAATCATTGTTTGCACAACAATCAGCTGTTTTTTCTCCATTGACGACGTCGTGCAAGCGCCGCCAGGTGTCATCATCGTCATCATCATTATCATCATAACGAATCAGGCCCCCTTTTGCTCTAACATCATCATCGTTGTCATCTTCCGCCTCCGCATCTGGTTCGGTAGACGATGTTGTTGTTATCATCGTCGTCGTCGTTTTCGCAGCTTCTTTAGAGAGGTTCGTCTCCGACTCCTCCTCCTCGGCTCCAAACGTCGGCTTCTCCTCGTCTTCAATCGTCGCCTCCTCATCGCCATCAATCGGATTCTCGGCTTCAAACGTCGGCTTCTCCTCGGCTTCAATCGTCGGCTCCATCTCGCTTCTCATCGTCGACTCCATCTCGCTTCTCATCGTTGAATCCTCGTCTTCGTCTTCAATCGTTGCTTCCTCCTCTCCCTCCATCGTCGGCTCCTCCTCGCCTTCAATCGTCGCCTCCTCTCCGCTGACCTCTTCCTCCACCTCCTCCTCTTCCTCCTCTTCCTCAACAATCATATCGCTGTGATGCTCCAATACATCTCTTATCGTTGTTTCCGCTCCCTCCTCGGCCTGCGTAACATTTGACGTAGTCGTCGTTGTTGTTGTTGTTGTTGTTGTTGTCGTCGTCGTCGACTCATCTTCCTCATCTTTCTCTCTAACAAACTCTGTCTCCTCCTCCTCTTCTGCCACCTGTTGTTCCTCCTCTTCCTCCCCCTCAATCTCTTTCACCTCCTCAATCTCTTTCTCCACCACCCGAGCTCCATCGTTCGTCGGCTCCGCGTGCAAAACATTCGCCGTCTCTCGTTCTCTCTGCTTCAGTTGTTGTTGCTCCTCCACCTCCGCCTCCTCCTCTTCATCCACCATCATCACCTCGATCTCTAGCGCCGTCGCCGTCTCCATCTGATGACCCAAATCGTGAGAAGATGTCGGTGTTGTGACGATGGCAGAGGTTTTCAGAGGTGGCGCCGTCTCCTCCTCCGCCTCCTCCTTCTCCTCATCGAACTCTTGGTGGTTGTTGGTGGAGACAACATTGATGGTGGTATCATTGTCGTATGGCGGCTTCATCGATGGAGATGTCGTTGTTGATGGTGGTATCATTGTTGTTGTTGTCATCGTTGTCGTCGTCACTGACGTAATCCCAACAACGGTGCCAGATCTGCATGTGCTCCGCAAATTCGGACAACATACAGAGAATTTTGTCATCGCACAGCGAGCATTCGACAGCATATAAATCGGTGTTGTTGTTCCATGTGTAGATTTCGCCGCATTTCCAACGACCGGCCGACGATGGCACTTCGGCTTCGGCTCCTCCGATGTCGCCTCCTCCGATGTCGCCTGCTCCGATGTCGGTTCCTCCAACGACGACACCGATGTCGCCTCCTCCTCCTCCGCCGACGTTGACGCCGATCATCAGCCCCCCCGCAGCCCCCTCAACGTGAGGACTCATCATGGGCAAAGAATTTTAATCGCCAATCGGATTCGATTTCGTTTTCACTCTTTTTCACTCTTCTCGCCACACACACGATCGCGAGAGAGAACTTTCGTCACAGTGATTATTCGGAACAATTACGGAATAAATAAGGTGGAAAATTGTAAACAATAAATAATTGTTGGTTTTATCATCGAGAATTGTGAGAATATGATAAAAATGCGTGAATATTAAAAATACGTAAAAATTGGAAAATACGTAAAAATTTTAAATTAATTAAAAATACACAAGTAAAACACAACACAAGAACAATGCAAAAACACAATGCAAAAAAAGCAATGAAAAAAAAAACAAAGAGAGGAAAACAGAAATCGTCTTCTTCTTCGGCACAACAGATTGGAATTGATGACGTCGACGATGTGTGTTTGGTTGGTGTGTGTGTGTGGGGTAGGAAAAGCGAACCGTGGAAAAAATAAAGAAAAAACAACTCGATGGAATGGTAAAAAAAAAACGAACGAACGAAGGTAAAATAGAACAGAAACTCACGGCGGACGAAACGAAATGAAATGAAAGTAACGCGAGTGCGTACGAGCGAGCGAACGAACGAGCGTGGGGCAATGAACGTGTGTCCGACGCGACGACTCACGACTCACGACTCGAGCCACGAACGAACGAAGTCGGTCTCTGTCTGAATGGGGGAAAGCAAAGGTAACAACAACGAGACAGAGACCCAACACACACACCCACACACAGCGACCCAACACATTCGCTTCCTTCTCTCGCAATAGACGAAAACGTACCAACAACAAACGAACGAATGAACCAACAACAAACGAACGAACCAACAACAAACGAACGAACGAATGAACACGAACGAGAAATCTTTGGACCAAACAATCCAACAACGAACGTCCCTGAGAGAGACACAAGAAGCCAAACAATTGTGAGAGAATCAACGATTGTGCAAGTGTGTGAAGAGTTCGAGTGTCGAGACAAACGAATCAGGTTCCCCGGTAATGGGTGTGAACGAGCGAGAGAGAGAGAGATAGAGAGAAGCTGTCTAAGCCGGAGTTTGGCGAAGGAAAAACAATGCAAAAGTGAAGGGGAGTCAAAAGAGTCAACAAGTGGTTGTTGGCTGTAGGAGAAGCAACAACAAAAACAACAGCAGCAGAAGCAACAAAAACAACAGCAGCTGAGAGAGCCGGAGAGAATTTCGTCAGAACAGCTGATTGTTGTGTGTATGCAATTGACCAAGTGATGGCGTTGCCAACTACTGTGTGTATGCGAGGTGCCGGAAAATGCATGGGACTCTTTCATGATAAGAAGAAATTGCTATAGACCATCAACTTGTGACAAAGTACTCTAGAAAAGATAAGATAAAGAGACAATCATTAAGAATGGAATGAGACCACTCATAAAAATCAATAAAGAAATGTAATTAAGACTACCTGTAGTAAAAGTAATGAGTAAAAAATAAACTACCTGCAGTAAAAATAATGTGTAAAAATAAACTACCTGTTCTAAAAATAATGTGTAAATAAACTACCTACTGTAAAAATAATGAGTAAATAAACTACCTGTTGTCAACGTAATGAGTAAATATTAAAGATAAATAAATAAATGTTATCAGTTTTTGAAATTGAGCTTGTTCAATCAAAATTTTTTATAAAATTAATCATAGTAATTAAATTATTTGTAACAAACGTGATGATTAGATATCAAATGTTAATAAATGAATAGTATCAAATTTTTAAAAAGAGATAATTGAACGAATATTCTGCAATTATCACTTCCATTAAGTAAAAACAAAAAAAAAAAAATTATATTAAACATAAAAATTTAGCCCAAAATAATTTGGTTAAAGAATTAAAAAAGCAATAAAAATAATTAATGTTAACAAAATATTTTAGTTAAAGAATTAAATAAGAAATAAAAAAAGAGATAATGTTAAACAAAATATTTTAGTTTAAGAATTAAAAAAGAAATAAAGCGAATTAAAGTTAAAAAAAATAATTTGGTCAAAGAATTTCAAAAAAATCGAATTTAACTGAAATTCTAAAAAATCATCAGAATTTTCAAAATATCTACAGAATTTCCAAAATGTCCACAAAAATTCCAACAAAATGAAAATAAAGCAATTAAATTAATATTATTTCACATTCTATAGAATCTTATCGAATAAATTAAAATACCTCAAAAGAAGACGGCCGTAATAAATTTTCCACTTTAAACGAAATGATAATTGGAAATTGTTTCCTCTGAATAAAAACCCATTTCTCGAAATCCCAAATGGGATCACCATAAAAAAAAGAGAGGGTAATTAAGACAACTTTTGACGACGTCTAGTCGACGACGACGATGCCGACGACGTCGACTTCGGCTGCTCTTCTACCTCCTCGTCACCGACTTCGGCTGCTCTTCTACCTCCACGTCTTCGACTTCGGCTCCTCGTCTACCTCCTCGTCTATGACTTCGGTTCCTCGTCTACCCCTCGTCGATGGTCGGTGGTCAAGTGAGCCAACGAAGGCAACCGAACCGAATGCCGAATGACCATCGGATGCAACGGTCTGTTGAGCTCGAGTTGGGTTCGTCTTCTTGTTGTTCTTGGTTCGTTTTCTTCAGGTTGTTGTTTTATTCGCCGTCTTCTTCAGGTTGTTCATTTCTTCGTCTTCGTTTTTATTTGTCTTTTTCTTTTTTTTCTTGTTCATCTTCATGCTCTTATTTTTCTTCAGGTTGCTATTTTTGTTTTTCTTCTAGTTCTTCTTCTTCTTCTTGAAAATACCCTCCTCCACTTTTCATGTTTTGTTTTTCTTTTATTTCCTTTTACATCCACAACTACGACTTCCTTTGTAGCTTCTTCTTTTTCTTTTTGTTCGGTGGTTTCTTCTTTTTCCATGGTTTTCTTCTTCTTTCATGGTTTCTTTCATGATTTCTTCTGGTTTCTTCTTCATCTCTACTTTCTTCGTTCATAGTTTTATTGCCCATAGTTAATTCTATGATAGTTTCTTCTACGATAGTTTCTTCTACAATAGTTTCTTCTACAATAGTTTCTTCTGCCATAGCATCGTCTTCAACAATTTCTTCTATAGCTTCCTTTTCCATAGCTTCCTCTTCCATAGCTTCGTCTTAAATAGCTGCTGCTGCTTTTTCTTCTTCTTCCTGTGGCTTTTCTTCTGCATTTTCGTCGTTGTCGTCTTCTTCTTCTGCCTCTTCCCCAACCCCCTCCAACCACAAATTGTCGACCGCAGCGACGTCTCCCGGGAGTCTCGTGCACAATCGTAAAGTTTCATCAGAAAATAATGGAAATAATGGAAGTGAAGCCACAAAAATGGAAATAAAAAAATTGAAAAAAAAAACAAAGAGACAAAAAAAAAAACAACAATCAAATACAAAAAAAAGTATCAAATAGAAAAATAACAATAATAAGAATAAAAATAAAATTATGACAACAAAATTATATAAGAAACAACTCTATATAAAAAAATTCAATAAAAAAAATAAAAAAATTCAATAAAAAAAAATTAATTAAAAAAATTAAATATAAAAAATTTAAAAAAAAACATGAAATAAAATAAATAAATATTAAATAAAAAAAATTATTAAAAAAATAGAGAAAAAAAAATAAATACAAAAAAGTAAATATAAAATATTAAGCAAAGTAAATACAATATTAAAAATAACAACTAGAAAATAAAAATAAAAACAAAAAATTATTATTTTTTATTTATAATTAATTATAAGAATAAACTGGCAACTAAACAAAAAAAAAAAATATAATAAAATATGGAAAATAATTTATATGAAATGAATGCTAAAAAACTAAAACCTACCATAGAAATATCGTCAAAATATTGTTAAAAAAGAAATAAAAGAAAAACTTGAGAAACGAAAAAAACTCTTTTGAAATAAAAAAATCTTGTAAATAAAAGCTATAGAAATTTGCATTGTTGGAGTAGGAAAAGTTTGCTGTTTCGCTTACAACGGAAGAGGAGAGATTTTCAGCTATCTCTCTCTCTCTCTCTCACTCTCTATCTCTCTCGTCTACTCTTTCTTTATCACTCCCAAACTCAATCTCTTTCTCACTCTCTCTCTCTCTCTCTCTTCAACCCTCTCTCTCTTCCATCATCTCTTCCATTCTCTTTCTTTTCATCACATTTATTTACGTATTTATTCGGTGCAAAGTCGAAAGGGGAAAATTGGTAATTTGTGGGATTTTGGTCAACAGGAAGTTGAGGCCAAGGAGTCAGACAAAAACCAAGTTAGAATGAAGTGAAGAAGTATACTGAAAAGTTAGTTCTCTCTCATACTATCTTTCTCTCACTCTTTTTTCACTCTCTCTTTCTCAGAGAGAGAGAGAGATCTCTCTCACTCTTTCATCATTGGATTTCTCTTTTTTTCTCTTTTTCTCCCATTTGATCACAGATAATTTTTTAAAAAGAAAAAATTATGATTTAAAGAACTTCTGGCGACCTTTGAAGAAAGAGATAGGAATATAAATAATATTTTTTTTTTCACTTTCTTGATAAAGTATGACAAATATTTGAAAAAATGTTAATTTCTTAAAAACCGTAATTTCTTAAAAAGTCTTAATAATAATTCATAATTTTTTTTCGAAAAGTTCTTCGAAAAGTTGAGACGCGAAATTTCTGAGTTGAGAAATTGTTAGTCATAGTTTTTGTTGTTATTGTTGTTGTTATTAATATTGTTGTTATTAAAATTGTTGTTATTTAAGTTTTTACCTTGGCAGACGACAGTAATAAAAAATAACACAAGCGACAATAATAACTACAATAACAACAACATCTTAATCTACCAGAACAACAACAATATCATCGACTATTACTACAACAACAGCATCCTACTACAACAACAACGCCATCATCTACTAAAACAACAACAGCATCATACAACAATAAATGACAACAACAACAAAGTCAATTATAAAAGCAAAAACAGTATCATTATTAATAACAACAACAACAGCATGCTAAGTGACAGAAACAACAACAAGAAGAACAAGATGAAAAACAACAACAAGATGAAGAACAACAACAACACAGTGAAATTAATCGCCAATGCACAGCACGAAATTGTGTCAGTGATGCCAACTTGATCGCAGACATTCTGGCCATAAAGAGATTAAAAAATAATAATAAAAACATAATGAAAAAAAAACTAAATAAAAAAAAAACTAAATCTCGTTGGATGAAGAAAAAATGCGTTCAAAGAAAGAGAAAAAATAAAAAAAAAACAAGAAAACTAGAAAAAAAGAAAAAAACTTAGAAAAATGAAAAATAAAGAAAGATAAAAAAACACGAAATACAGAAAATACTAGAAAGATAGAAATAACAAGAAAGAAAAAAACAAGAAATGAAAAAAACTAGAAAGAAAAAAACTAGAAAGAAAAAAATCAGGAAAGAAAAAAATCAGGAGAGAAAAAAATCAAGAAAGAAAAAAATCAAGAAATGAAAAAAATCAAGAAATGAAAAAAATCAAGAAATAAAAACAAGAAAAGAAAACAAGAAAAGAAAACAGGAAAAAAACACGAAATTAGAGAAAGAAAAATCGTTCGGAGAAGAATCAACAACAATAATAACAACAACAATAATAACAACAACAATAACAACAACCGGTGGCATCGTCCGTGAAGAAAGAGAGAAAACCACATAGAAAAGAAAAAGAAAATCCGATGAAAACAGAAACAGAAAGAAAAGTCATCATTATCATCTATTCAATTGATCATTATTAACGTTCAATTGGTATTTTTTACAATTTACGCAGTCATCGGATGAAGAGCTGGATTTTTTTTGTTGTTCGGCCGAGAGTGAGAGAGAAAGTTTTACAAAGCAACAACAAAAATAACAACAACAACGACAACAAAAACAACGACAGCTAGTTGTTTGATATTGATTTTGTTGTACTGTTGTTATTTTGTATTTTTGTTATTTTTTCATTGTTGTAGTTAGTTTTGTTGTTATTTTATTTTGTATTGTTGTTATTTTATATAGATGTTGTTATTTTATATTGATGTTGTTATTTTATATTGTATTGTTGTTATTTTATATTGATGTTGTTATTTTACATTTTAGTTGTTATTTTTTTATTCTTCTTGTCATCTTGTTCGAGCCAATATTTTTTTTTTGCAGAAAACCGTAATTAGTAATTCAAAAGAAAGACATCAAAATGCAAAAAACCCAAAGAAATCAACTAGATTTAGATATTTATAGCGGAGAATCTTGTTTTTTCGAAATATCGAAGAACCTGAAAGTTTTCGATCAGATCACAACACAACACAATATATAATAGACCAAAAACGGTTCCATTCATACATATTTGATCTTCTTCTAATTCTTCTTCTAATTCTTTTTCTAATTCTTTTTCTAATTCTTCTTCTAATTCTTCTTCTAATTCTTTTAATTCTTCTTCTTCATCTTCTTTTCTTAGACTAGAACTAGAACCCATTGACCTCTGAAATTTTTGGTCCCCAAACACCTGCGAAATTCTCACCTCATCTTTGACCCAGTTTCAGTTCTCAAAATTTCCATTAGAATAATGGAAATAAATTTGAATTTCCATAAAATATGGCTTTGAATTGGAGTGAGTGAGAGAGAGGGGCATGAGAGAGAGAGGGGGGCATGAGAGAGAGAGAGGGGATGAGAGAGAGAAGGGGGCATGAGAGAGAGAGAGGGGATGGGGAAGAGATAGAGAGAAAGATATGATTGGTAAAGAGTGAGAGGGAGATATACTGAATAAAAGCGTGAATTGAAAAATGTCTGTCCGTCTGTCTGTCTGTCTGTCTGTCGACATATGGCATGAGTTATTGAAGTTTCGGCCGCTCAAAGTTTAAGGCGGCAATGAATGTAGGAAGGAGGCAATGAAAAAAATCGACAATGGAAAGATTTACAATGGAAAAATCTAGAATGAAAGAAGTCGACATTGGAAGAAGAACAGAAAAGGAAAAAAGTTCCAAAAAAGAAGGGAAAAGGTTTAAAAAAATAAAAGAAAATATACCATAAAGTTAATCCCAAAAATAAGGAAATTAATTTCAAAACAAAAAATATTCCAAGAACAAAAAAACCATGAAAATATTCCAAAAAAGTTTTTAATTTATTTACAAAAAATATTCCAAGAACAAGATATCAAGAGATCCCAAAAAGATGGAAATTTTTTCCAACAACAAGGAAAAATATTCCAAAAAACAGGAATAACATGAAAAATTTAAAAAAACATTAACAAATTATCCCAAAAATTAGGAAATTAATCCCAAAAACAAGGAAATTAATCCCAAAAACAGGGAAATTAATCCCAAAAATCAAAAAATATTCCAAGAACAAGAAGGAAAAATATCCCAAGTATAAGGAAAAATATCCCAAAACCAATATGGGCTAAAAAAAAGTTTCCTTTAGAAACAAGTCTAGCAACATTTTCACTGGAATTTCATCATTCATTGTTGCAACAAGAAAAACTACAAGAACAATAAAACAGGATTACAGAGGGAGACAGTAAAGGAGAGAGTAAGGGAGAGAGAAGCAGTCAGAGGGAGATTGAGAGAAAGAACATGTTGTTGAAACAAGAACGAGAATCAGACGAAAGCCAGCCGAAGCAAAGTGTCAACGAGATGAGATGAAGAGGAATTTGCGGTGAGAAAGGGAAGAGAGAAGCGAGAGAGAGAGAGAGAGAGAGGTAAAGAAATGAGAGGAAGAGGAAGGAGAGGTAAGTGGAAAGTGTGAGGAGAGGAAGGGAAGGGAAGAGGAGGAAAGGAAGAGGAGGAAGGAAAGAAGAAGAGGAGTGAAGAAGGCAGGAAGCGGAAATTGAGTGGACGAAGCCAACCGTGTCCATGTCCAGAGACCAAGGAAGAGAGAGAGAGAGAGTGTGGGAGAGAGTGGAAGTGAGATAGAAAAAGAGAAGAAGTGAGAGTGAGAGAAAGAGATAGGGAATCCCCGATAGAGAAAGAGATGGAGAAGCTCCGCAAAAATTCTCGAGTGAAATCGTAGAAGCAGAAGGAAAATGAAAAATCCGTTGAAACAAATCAGACTCGAAGAATGCACCGGAAGTCAGTTGTTGGCAACAACAACAACAACAGCAACAACGGTTACAACAACAACAACAGCAACAACGGTTACAACAACAACAACAACAACAACAACAAAACCCAACTACTATGACGACAAGAAATCCAACAACAACAACAATTACAACAATATACACAACATAGCCGCCAGCATTTTGAATAGTGTTGCCAGTGTTGCCACCCATTTCCATTGCATTTTTTTATTTTTATTTTGAGAGGAAAAAAAAAATTAAAAGAAATACAACTTAAAGAAAAAGTAAATTTATAATGTTTTGAATAATAAAAATAATATTTAAAGTTTTTGTCGGAAGAAAATAAAATTTAAAAAAAATTAAATTTTTTTTCATAAGAAGAAATATTTAAAAACTGAAAATAGAATAGAAGAAAATATAAAGAAATACAATTTCAAAAAACAAAAAAAAAACTATTATCTTAAATATTTTCGAGATTTTTTAATAAAAAAAATAATAGATAGTAAAAAAATAAAAAACAGTTTAAAATGTCAATGAAAAAAAAAAGTGAGGAAAAACTTTTTCCACAACTATTTGCTCCGAGAACTTTTGCTCCCCCAGCGCGGCGAAGTAAATCGAAAAAACAACAACAACAAAAGTTCCAGGGAAAACTTAAAACTTTCAAATCCAGTCCGGCAACGCTTGCTTGCGCTTTCCCCGGTCCGGCAGAGTCCGGCAACACTCGGTCCCCGGCAGAGGATGCAACGAAAGGCAGCCGACGTTGCCACTTGGACCATGCAACGAATTCGTCGAGCGTAGAAAATTAAAAAACTACAACCAGTGTTGCCACCTGCCATCAGAGTGTGTGAAGCACAAACCGACTTCATGTTGAAATTTTCAAAGCCTGGAATGGAATGCTATCAAAGCTAATTGATGCTCCTGCGTTGCCACATTGACACAATAATTAGGAGGAGGAGGAGGACGCTCCAATGACGAATGACGATTGCTAATGATGCCATATTTGGCGACGCCTAGAGTTGCCAATTGGTTCACCTTGGGTCGAGTGGTCGGTGGATGAGTTGAACGATGTTTGGTTTGACGATCGATCGATCGTTCAGGTGGCAACACCGTTGTATTTGATGCTCTGCTATTGTCACACTTGGCAACGCAAACGTCGAGATGACGACGACGACGTCGTCGTGTCCTGGGGCGACGACACCTCGGACCACTTCGTCTCTCATCATCTCTTGTCGTCCCTCTTCGTCTCTTTTCTTTCCACTTCGTTTCTTGTCGTCACTCTTCGTCCCTCTTCGTTCTACATCAACCCACTTCGTCCCACTTCGACCCACTTCGTCCTACTTCGTTTCTCTTCGTCCTACTTCGTCTCACTTCGTCCTACTTCGTTTCTCATCATCCCACTTCGTCCTACTTCGTCTCACTTCGTCCCTCTTCGTTCGTCTCTCTCTCTGTCACCTCTCATGTCTTCCCGCTTCCTCTCGGTTGAAATGACAACACATAAAGTGTTTTTATTGCGGATTTCGGTGTTGTCAACGTTGTTGTTGTTGTTGTTGTTTTTATTTGCTCTCGCTGTTGTCAACGTTGTTGTTTTTGTTGTTTTTTATTTGCTCTCCTATAGTTTTTATTGGTTGTTTCTACTGTTTTTTCGTTGTAATTGTTTTTGTTGTTATTGTTTTTTGTTCCTATTGTTTCCTGTTATTATTGTTTTTGTTGTTATTGTTTTTGTTGTTATTGTTTTATTGTTATTGTATTTTGTTCTTTTTTTTTTGTTTTTTATTGTTTTTGTTATTTTTTATTAAATTTTTGTTATTCTCTTTTGCTGTTCTCTTTTCTTATAGTTGTCGTATTTGAAATTTGTTGATGTTTTTGTTGTTGTCCATTTTAGTTGTTGCAGTAGTGTTTGAAATAGTTGTTGTTGTTGTTGTTACTGTTTTTGTTGTTGCCGTTACGGTGTTTTTATTCTTGTTGATGGCGAATTCATTTTCGGACTCCGAGATTTTATTGTGTTTGTGAGGCTCAGGCGCGAGGTCAGCCACGTTCTGTCTCTCTCTCTTTCACGCTCTCTATCTCTCTCTCTTTCACACACTCTCTATCTCTCTCTCGCTCACTCTCCTTCACTTTTCATCACCATCTTTCCTTCTCTTTCACTCTCTTTATCTATCTCTTTCTTTCTTCTCATAGTCATCATCATCATCGTTCTGGTGCTGAAGGTTTGTTTCGCTCTCTTAAATCCATGGAGCATAAAAATTAAGCCTTTGGACATTTGATATTTTTCGCTTTTTTGTTGTTTTTATTATTGTTGTTGTTGTTTCTTATTATTATTGTGGTTGTTTTTTGTTTGTTGCTTTTGTTTTTTATTACTGTTCATTTTATCCTTTTGCCCTGTTTTTGTTGTTGTTGTTTTTCTACTCATTGTCATTTTATTATTATTGTTATTTTTGTTTTTTTGTTTCCTTTACAACCGCAGCTTTGATTTGAATGCTTGGCAACGCGAACATTTATGCAAATTGTGGTGTATAATTTTAGGCGTCCTTCGGTGTGATGTGGAAAGAGAGTGAGAGGATGGAAAAAGGAGGCAGAAGGAGGGAAAGAGTGAGAGAGAGAGAGAGTTGGATAGAGGATGGATAGAGTGAAAGCAAGAGAAGAAGACAAAGAAATAGAAGGAGAGAGTGAGAGAGAATGAGTTAGAGTGAGAAGGATTGTCTTTCAAATTAAATCTTCCTCCTCTTCCTCTGCAAAGAGCCTCCTTCAATTTTTTTCTTTTTCGTCTCATTATCCTTCTTCTTTTTCTTTTATTTTTCTTTTTCTTGTTTTTTTTTTTAATTTTTATTTTCTTCACCGCTGTGTTCTTCTTAACTGCTTCCTCCTGCTTCATCCTCTTCTTGATTTTTCTCTCGTAGTCTTCTTCTCGTTTCCCTTTGTTTTTTTTTTTCTCAAAAAAATCCTTTCTATCTTTTTTTTCTGTCCTTTTTGTGGTCCTTTCTGATTCGTCCCTTTAATTTTTTTCTGTTCCCCTTCTTCCCCCTCTTCCCACTCTTCTCCTTCTTTCCCTTTGTGTTCTTCCGCTCTGTTGCTTTGAATCGTCATTTTGCATCGTTTTCTACTTCTTATTTTTTTATTTTTATTTTTTTATTTTTTATTTTTTTTTACTTTTTTTATTCCCTGCTTTTTATTTCTCCTATTTCATGTTTCGTTTTTTACTTGTCGTTTTTTTTACTTCTCCTTCTTCACTTCTCCTTTTTCATTGCATACTTTTGGGCGCTCAAAGCGGCCCCGCTCCTTCTTCAGTGGATTCCGCTAATTAGCCTCAAAAATTTAGCGAATTTTGTAGAATTTTTTTCCGCCCTTTATTTTACCTCCTTTATGTAGGAGGTTCGTCTTTTACTTCTTGTTTAATTGAATTTTTTCCTCTCATCTCTCTTCACTTCTCGTTCTCTTCTTCCTCTCCCTTCTCTTCTTCCTCTCCCTTCTCTTCCTTCTCCTTCCTTCTCTTCCACAACTCAATGAAAGCTGTCGGAAAAAAAACACTTGGGTGAAAGAAAGTTTCCCGAAACTTTGGTCAACTTTCGAATTCTTGAAAGCTCGACTTCCGATGCGACTGACATCCTCAAATTCAGTTCTTAGAAGGTGTAGGAAGAGAGGGGGGAAGAGCGAAATAGGAAGTGGAAAAAGAGACGAAAGAGAAGTCGAGTATAATAGGATAGAGATAGAAGCAAAAAGAAAGGAACGTCGTGGTCGAGGTAACATAAGGAAGAAGATAAATGGAACAGAATGATGAGGAAATGATATCAAGAAGGACAGCGAAAGGAAAGAGAAATTATAGAAAAAAATGATTGAGAGAAATTATAGAAAAAATATAGAGAAAGAATACAACAAGGGTAAAAGGATAAAAAAATATGGAAAAAAAGAAAACAAAATAAGAAAAAAAACAAAAAGACAAAAAGGAAAGACAAAATCTAAAAAAATTAAAAAATTAAAGGCAAAAATTAAAAAATTATAGAGTTAAAGAAAAAAATACAATAAAAATTAATAAAATTAAAAGAAAAGATAAAGAGAAACTATTTAAAAAAAAAGAGTAAGAAAACAAGGAATCTAAAAATGAAAGAGAGAATATATTGCTGACGTCACGATTTTCTCCTTCCTTCGCTCCTTTTTTTCCTCCTTCGCCTCCTCCTTTTTTTCCTCCTTTTCCTCCTCCTTTTTTTCCTCCTTCTCCTCCTGCTCCCCGCTCCCGATAGAAATCCTCCACCCACCAAGGGAGAGTTTGGCAATAAAAAGTTGTGTCCTAAAACTACAAAAACAAAAAAAACCAACAACAACGAAAAACACCAGAAACTAGAACGAGAAAACGTGGCAACACGGCTATTGGGCAAATAGTGCTGCCATTTAGGGGGCACTTAAAAGACACACGCTACAATGATTCTAATGACAACAACAATAACAGCAACATCAATAACAACAACAAACATAAGAACAAAAAAGTAAGGAAATAAAAATCCAGTACAAGAAAAACCAAAATGAAAACAACAACAACTACAACAAACAAAACTCCAACTGGGAATCGACATCGAAACCGATAGAATTAACAACAACAACAAGCCATCAACATGAAGAAGAACAACAAAATCAACAATTACAGCAATAACAATAACAACGTCAAAACCAAAAGAAAAAATAACTAAACGAACTTTGAGATAGACAGTGCGATAGAGGGGGAGAGAGAGAGAGAGAGAGAGAGAGAGGAGAGAGAGAGAAGGAGTGAGAGAGAGGGAGAGAGAGAAGGAGAGAGAGAGAGAGATAGAGGGAAGGAGAGAGAGGGAGATAGAGGTAAAGCGTGAGTATGTGCAAGGGGGATCATTAGAGAGAGAGAAAGAGAGAGAGAGAGAGAGCGTTAGAGCAGAGAACACGTTCTCCTGCAGTCGGAATTTTTTGCTCAAAAAGTCTTTTTATCCTCATTTCGTTTTTTTATTTTTATTTTTTTAATTATTATTTTTATTATTTTTTATTATTATTATTATTTTTATTTATTCTGTTTTTTTTCTTTTCGTTTCTTTTCTTTTGTTTTGTTTTTATTTTTTTGTCTTGTTTTTTTTTTCTTTTCATTTCGTTTTTAGTTTTTTTTTTAATTGATATTTTTTTTATTTCTTTTCTGTTTGTTTTTACTAAATTTCTTTTTTTTGTTCTTTTATTTTTTTCATTTATTTCTTGTTTTTCAATTTCATTTCCTTTTTTCTTTTCTTTGCCCAAAAACTAAAAGTTCACGAACTTCTCTCCCACGACTCCAGTTTGTTGTTCATCTTCCCTCTCTCTCACTCGCTCCCCACCTCTCTTCCTTTCTCTCTCTTCCTTTCACTCTCACCCCATCTCCCTATCTTCCCTCCTCCATCTGTCGCTCTTGGGCCCGGTCGGATGCGATGGTCCGATGTGATTCTATAAAAACCATCCGTAGGGATTATTGTCGTTGGCTCTCTGGTTCGCTTGTCCTCCTCTCCTCCTCTTCCTCTTCCTCCCCCTTTGTCTTCTTCATGTTCTTCTACTACTTGAACTTAGTCCTGCTCGAAGTCCTTCACTAGTTTTTCTCCTCTCACTATATCCCCGATCTCCCCACTTCCTCTATTCTCTCATTCTCCTCTCACTATTCTTCTATTTCTCATCCCCATTCCAACTGACCTCACTCGACTTATTTCACCTTCGTTTTCTTCCTTCTTCTTTCATCCTTCCACATTTCACTCAGATCAAGAGTTAGGGAGAGAGAGCGAGTCAGAGAGAAATAGAGAAAGGATGGTGAGAGTGTGGGAGAGGAGAGAGAGAGAGAGAGAGAGAGAGAGAAAATTAAAGAGACAGAGATGAAAAGTCATCGTCGTCGGTCTCTTTTGTCGTTGAGGTCTCTGTCGGGTCGTCGTCGTCGTAGGTGAAGGGGCGTAGGTTGGGGGCGTGGCAGGGCGCATATGAATCATCCAGATTGCACAAACACCAACAAATATTCAGACGCATATCAACTCACATTCTCACGCATACCAAAAAACATTCTCACGCATATATTCACACGCACACTTCATTCAACATTTATACAAACACATTCTTACCATAAGCGTTCTTTGGGCAAAAAAAAAAACGAATCGCATTTTTCGGCATAATCCATGAGATGCGGGCGAAAGAGAGATAGAGAGAGAGAGAGAGAGAGAGAGGAAAGAGAGATAGAGGTAGAGAGAGAGAGAGAGAGAGAGAGAGAGTGGAAAGAGAGATAGACAGATAGAGAGATAGAGATAGAGAGAAAGAGGGGGAAAGAGAGATGGAGACAGGAGAAGAAGGAATTTTCGAAACGCACAATTGTCTCTCTGTATGTCTGTCTCTCTTTCTCTGTCTGACACACTGTCCCCCTGTCTGTTTTTCTTCTTCTTCCTGTCCATCCGTCTGTCTGTCACCGGTCATCTGTCTATCTACCTCTGTATGTCTCTTCCCTCCTTCTCGTTCTTTCCTTTACTTTCCTCTTCTTCCATTTATTTATATTTTTGCTCTTCTCTTCCCTTTTTTCCTTCCTTTACTTTCCTTTAATTTTCATATCTTTTTTCTCTTTTTTGCTCTCCTATTTATCTTTCTTTCCCTTTTTCCCTTTTTTCTCTCTCCCCCACCCTCATCGAGTGTGCAAAATTCTGATAAAACTATAATTATAGGATTTTCCCCAATTAATTGCGGGATTTGTGGAGAACTTTGTCTTTTCGCGCGAATTCCTGAGGGCGCTTTTTTTGTTTCTACTCTTCACACATATCCTCGAATACGATTTCATGCGAATTCCCAAATCATCGTTACAACAATTATCAAAGGAGTTCACCTTTTACGAATTATTTTAGTAATTGAGATTTATTAAATTTTGATGATATTTTTTTATGTTTTTTTTATTTTTTATTTGAACATTGTTTAATCTTTTAATATCTAATAATAAATTTTATATTTTTAATAATAATTATATATTATTATATTTCTCATTTAACATTTATATCTTATTATTTTAATTAAATTTAAAATTGTAATTTATATTTTTTTATGATTTTGTATTAATTTGTCTTCATATTTTCATTTTTCAAGTTTCTTATTTTTACTGTTATTTTTTTCACACTTTTGCTGTTGTATTTTGTTTTAATTTATTTTTATCAAAAATGTATTAAAATATTTGATTTCCTTTTTTATATATTTTTCTCTTTTTACATATTTTTTTTTAATTATTTAAAATAAATGTAATTATATTATAATCTTATTTCAAAGTTTATTTAAACTTGTAAATTAAAATTCCAATTTAAAAAATTTTTTTAAAATTTATTTTACTAAAATATTTCCAACCATAGATATGGATATACTAAAATTCCATAAATATTAATTATTCATTCCACATATTTCCAATTTCCATTGCACTTTCCTTCAACCGAATTCTGCCGATGAATTTCATCTATTTTTAAGCTCTAATTTTATTGGAAATAAAACTACAAGAGTTCTTTCCGCCCGCATCGTTTTCAACGTTTTAATTTTCCGACTCGAAACATTTCGCCGCAATTTGCATGATCAGTGTTGCCAACTGAGCTGAATGAGTTCAATGCAAATTCTCAAATTCACACAGCTGTGGTTTGTTGGTGGTTGTGTGCTGAGGGTGGCGGGGGAAGTGCAGCAGAGGGGGGCGGAGACGGTCAGTGGGTGATATGTTAACAATTAATTGCGATTTTACGGCTAGCCAGAGTTGCCAACTTGCATAAATTGGACAACAATTTATATGTTTTGCCCAGAGCAGAGCAAACATAAGAAGAAGCAGATAAGACGGAGTGTGAGAAAAATTCCAGAGAATTCTCTGAGGAAAATAAATCCTTGATTTATCGTGGATAATTTTGGTGAATTTTCCTTGGACGAGATTCACTTAATTTTTGATGTGTTTTAGCAAAATAATTATTTTTTTCAGTTTTGGAAGTTTTGAAGTTTTATTTTTAGAAATTTTCTTAGAAATTTCATAAAATCCGTTTTTTTTTTTTAAATTGTAGCAATTTTTTAATTATTTGAAAATTTAAACTATTTTTTAACAAAATTTCTAGTTTATTATAAAAATAAATATATTTTTCTTCAGAATTTTTTCCGGAATTTTTAAATTATTTTATTATAAATTTTATATAAAATTTATATATTTTATATCTTTTAAAATATAATATTATTTTTAAATATATTGTTTTATAAATTAAAATTATTAATATTTGAAATTTAAAAAAAATATATATTTATATTTGAAACATAAAAAAAAATTAGTATTAGACATTTTTAAAAATTTTTAAAATATATAATTAATTTCAAAATTTTTAAAATATCTGAAAATGTGTTGTTTCAATATTTTAAATTTTTAAAAATCATTTAAATATTAGTTAATTTTAAGATATTTCTAAAAACAAATTTTTCAAAACATTGTCAACATTGCGAATTCATCGCAAATTCCTTAGTGAAAACTTTAAAATGAAAACTCCTGGTAATGGAGATTTGTGTGTGTTTTTATTGCTCTGTGGGGAAAAATAAACCACAAGGGGTAAGTGGTGGACTTAATTAAACACCCGCGATGGGTTGGCAACTCTGACTCGGACTCTCTCTTTCGCTCTCATTATCATTCGTTCTACCTCTAACTCAATATCTTTTCTCCTTTTCTAGCTCACATTTTCTCTTTTTCTATCTCTCATGTTCTCCTTTTCCATCTCTCATTTTCTCCCTCTATCTTTTTTCCTCCATCTCTATCTATATCTCTCTCTCGCCGTCTCTCTCTCTCTCTCTTCTCTCTCTTCCTCTCCCCAAGGTAGAATTTATGTGCTTTAAGATTGAGAATCTTAGATGCGATACAAAGTGGCCAGACTGACCGTTTTAAAGGCAATTAGTTGGTGGAAAAACAACTTCCTTCTTTTTTTAGGAGAGGAATTTTAATTGACCCAGGGATGGTGGCGAGAGGAGACCAGGGATGGTGAGGAGGCGAGAGGGATGGTGAAGAGGACCAGGGATGGAGAGAAAACGAGGGTTTGATGGAGAGAACGAGGGTTTGTGGAGAGAATCAGAGATGAAGGAGAGAACCAGGGATAGAGCAGAAGACCAGGGCTGAAGCGGAAACCCTGGGGTGGCGATAAGTTTATAACGAAATTAGAGCTAACGAAATGCAATGAATTTTCCACTCATCAACGGAGGAGAATCGAGCGAAAGAAAAAAGGAGGAACCTGGAGCAAGAAGGCGTTGGATTGTGTGGAGAAGGGGGCGGACAATTGTGTGGAGAAGGGGGCGTAAGTTTAAGGAGGACGAGCAGTGAGTTTAAGGTGAAGGGGGGCGTGAGACTGGGAGTGTCGGAGAAGCCCGGAGAATCCCGAGGAAACGATGGCCAGACGAAGCTTAAAATCAACTGAGGCGCAACTTTTTAAATTGTCTGAAAATGAAACACATAAAAAAACTTCACCAACTTCTCTTTTCCTCCCCTTCCGTTTCGTTTTCTTTCTCATTTCTCCTCCTTTCCTTCTCATTTCCACTCTTGGTCGATGGATTCGAGGCGAGCGACCGGCGTTGCCAGACGCTTGTAGTAACCAGCTCATGTCGTTGTCGTCGTCGTCATCGTCTTTCGAGGTTCACAGGTGAAGAGAGAGAGAGAGAGCGAGAAAGAAGATGTTCGGCTACCGGAACCGGATGTATGTCGGAGAATCGAGACGGTAACGACATCAACACCAACCGACCGACCGCCACCGACAGGAAGTAAGGAAAAACCCGACGATGAGAAGGGAGCGAGTGAAAGTGAGAGGAGAGTGTTTGCAGGAAGAAGGAGGAAGATAGAGAAAGAGAGGGAGGTAAAGGGGAAAATAGAGAGGATGAAGGGAGAAAGAAAAGCTTCAACAAAACTGAGTATCTGAGTTGGCTGATGCCGGGGTAGTTGTAACACGGTGGCAACGCTGCTGGCTGCTGGCAAAGAACACATTTCAAAATTTATTATCTTCATAAAACGACACGAAAAGCAGCAGACTGTGGCGAGCGAGTGAGATGGATGGAGTGAGAGGGAGAGAGGTAGGGAGATAGGAAGGGGAGAGAGGGAAAGAGAGAGAGAGGGAAAGAGAGAGAGGGAAAGAGAGAGAGAGGAGAAAAAGAGTGAAAAAGAGAAAAAAGGAAGGAGGAAAGAGATGTAAAAAGGATAGGAAAAACTAGTTGAGAAGACGAAGGAAAGAAGGAGATCGAGTCGGGAAGGCGAAAAATCCCGTTTGCGATTCGCTCGAGGTGGTCGCAGTCACATGGGATAGAAGGAGAGAAAGAGAGCGAGAAAGAGAAAGGATGAAGAGGGAGAAAAAGAAGAAGAAGAAGAGTTGGCATGACTGGTGTGAGAGAGATGGGGAAAATGGGATTTGAAATCCTGGAATATGTAACGGAAGGATGTTTTATGGCGGAAGCGTGTGGTGTTAGTTAAATTTAACCTTTGCTTCTCTTTCTCCCTTCTCCATCTCACTGTTTCACTCTCAAACACTCCCCTTCTCAGTCTCACTCTCCCCTATCTCCCTCACATTCTCCCCTTCTCCCCTTCTCCCTCTTATTCTCCTCTTCTCACTCCTGCTCTCCCCTTCTCTACTTCTCTTACTAGGATTATTGTTTATTTTTATCTCGTATTTTCATGTTTTCTGTGTATGTTTTTTTTTCTTCTTCCTCTTCGTCTAGCGGTTTTATTTATTGTATTTGTTTTACCGCTTCCGCTTCATTTACTCTCACCTCACCTGGAGTGGAGGAACCTCGAGGATAAGCGTCAAATGGTGAGCGAAATAGCAAATCTTCCCCTCTCTCTCTCTCTCTCTCTCTCACTCACCCCTTCCTTGTACTAGTCCTCGAATTGTTGACTCTTACGAAGAGATAGTGATAGAGTGAGAGTGAGGGAGTGAGTAAATAAATAGAGCGAGATGGAGTCGTTTCTCTCGTTTGTCTGATTGCAATTAAATTCACTTGATTTGATTTTAATACGCAATTAATTAGGTGAAAGACTGATCGACGGAAGAGCGAAAGAAAAATAGATAATTAGTGGGAAGAAAAAGAGAGAGAGATAGAAAAAGAGTGAAAAGGGAGTGAAAAGGGAGTGAGAGAGAAAAAGAGAGAAGAAGTGAATGAAGTGAGAGGGAAATTCGGAGTGAGAGAAGTTGCAGGAAGAGTAATGATAACAAGGATAATTGATAGCTGAGGCATTGAGCCGGAAGAGAGAGGAACAGAAAGGAAAGGAAGGAAACGGAAGTGATCGCCATGAACTAGACGGAAACGGAAGTGGGCGTGAACCGGAAGGAAGCTCCGATGAAGACAAACGTCAGATGAAATGGCTGAAGATGTCCTGAAATTCAATAGAAATAATTTGATATCAATTGATCTTTAAAACGGAATTTACATAAAAAAAAACTCAATTTTAAGAATTTTATTTAAAAATCTGTGGAAAAAATTCAAATAAAAAACTTTTTCAAATATAATCAAAACTTTGAAACCTCAAATTAAAAGAAAATAATTAAATGAATGTAAAATATTTTTCTCCGGAATAAAAAATTTGCTACTCTAAAAATTTATACAAATTGTAATATTGAATTATGAAACCATATAAAATTATATGATAAGCCATAAAAAAATTACATATTTTCATATCAATAAAAAATATAACACAATACTTAAAATGTCATATTAAATTATAAAACCATAAAAAATATATGACAAGCCATCTAAAGCAATAAACGTGAGAATCAAAACGAGTAAGATAAAGCAGAAAATATTAAATGAATGTCATAACATGAAGGAAAATGAAATGAATGAATGAAACTGTTGTAAGGAATGAGAGATAAGATATTATTGGATATATGTTTACCGAATATTTGAGATAAAAAAACTGCAATGAGTTCTTCAAAAGATTAGATAACTAGTGATAACTAAACCATATGACGTAAAATTTTCTCTAGAAACAGTAAATGAAAAAATGCAAACCAAATATAAAAACAAAATTTATAAATATATTAAATATTATAATATTAATAGACATAAAAAAACAAAAATATAAAAAATATTAAGATAAATAAAGAAAACAAATTTAAAGAAATAAAATACAATAAATGCAAATGAAATAAATTTAATAAAATAAAATAAATAAATGAAAAGAAAGAGAAACAATAGAATAATAATGAAATGCAAATGAAGGACAGGATTATTTCAAGCAAAATGAAGTCCGCTCATTAAAGATTAAGATACAAGAGACAAAAGAACGAGAACGAGAAGGAGTAAGGGGAAAAAAATCGGAATCAGAAAAACTTATGATGCAGGCAAGTCAACAATATGAAATGCAAATGTAATTGATTTGATTTTTAATCTAAAATTAATTGCCGTCGAGTTTGGAAGAGAGAAACAAAAGAGAATGGGATGATTTTAATTATAAATTGTGAACTTCTTCCCTTCTTCTCCTCCTCTTGTGATTTCACAGAATTTTCCAATTAGTTTGGAGCAAATAAAAGTCACCCCTAGCCACGCCCCCTGCGCCCTCCTATCGATTGCCAATCGAACCTAAATAACAACAAGTAGAAATCAATTTTTCGATTTTTTTTCATGTCTTTATTTTTCATGTTTAATTTTTTCAGGTCTTCTTTTTTTCCCGTTATTTAATTAGAGTTGCCAACTTTTCGACCTATTGTTACGACAGTTGCCAACATCTGATGTTCAGGACAATTTTTTTTTGTTGTTCTCAATTTTTTTTTTTATTTTTGTTATTGTTGACTATGTTAGTATTTTTGTTGTTATTGACTATTTTTTTGTTGTCGACTATTTTTTTGTTGTCGACTATTGTTGTTGCTTATTTTTTTGCTGTTGACTATTTTTTGTTGTTCTATTTTGTAGTTCTTCTTTCTTTTTGTTGTTGTTGACATTTCATTCGTTGTCCGAAGTTCTCATTGGAAGGATTTGCTTTAATCCCAAAGTTTATTGCGCTCAGAGTTGCCATGTGAGCGAGGCAGAAAGAGAGAGAAGGTGAGAGAGAGATAGAAAGAGAGAGGGAGAGGAAAGGTGGCACTGAGAGAGATAAAGAGAGGGATATAAGGATTGAAAGGGATAGTGGTATAAAAAGAGTGGGATAAAATAATGACAACAAATACCTGGTGTACTAAAAGAGATTTGGACACGAAATTTGTAGTAAAATAATGCAGTAAAAAAATACGAAATATTTTTATGTACGTGAAAATTGTAGTAGAAACGAATGTAAATTTAATTATTAAAATATTAAATTAATAAAAATGGGGTTAAAGAAAAAATAAAATTCAATAAAAGTTTAAATTATATCAAAGTAGGTAGCAAAATTTAAAATGCCTATTCAAAAAAAAAAATAAATATAAAAAATGCAAGTTATATAAAATGGAAAAATATATAATACAAATAAAATATATAAACATATAAAAAAATAAATGAAATATAAACTTTAGTACATAACTAAAAAAAAAAAGTTTATAAAAAAAGAATTGAATACAAAAAATGATTGTTCGTGAATCTTCTACGAAGCCGATGGAGTGAATACGATGAAACTCTCAACATTTAATTTAATTTGTTGTTTGAAAAACTTCTCCTCAACAACAATTAGATCTCGAACAATGGGGCGAACTTTTAGTTCTATTGCTGAGAGGAGCAAAAAGTAGTTCAAATGGCAAGAAATTTCTCAGGTGATGAGGTTAAAAAAAGAGGTTTTACCTCCACTTTATTTAAAACCGGTTGCAAAAAAGAAAAAAATTTAAAAAAAAATATGTCAATCTAAATTAAAATTGTAAATTCTATTAAGAGAATTTCAGTTCATATTGAAATATTAAATTATAAATTATTACTTAAATTATTACAAAATAATTAAATTAAAATTTTTAAAATTTAAATTTTAACTTAATTAAAAATGTATTTTTAAATTATAAAATTTTAAGGTTTAAAATGAATGTTAAAGTAATATCACTATCAAAAAATTAATTGAAATTCATTGTAAAAATACAGAAAAATCAAAAATTCTAATTCTTGTTTTGTTCATTTTTATTTATTTTTTATTTTACTTTCTGGCTGAAAGTCAAATTAATTTGGATCCCGAAATTTGGCAACAGCCCACCACATACACGCACACATGCGGAGGCATCCAACTGCAAATACATATAAATAAATACACACACATGCTCATGGACACACCGTCACCGTTTGGTCAACGTGATCGCATAAATCATCCTGGAGTTCCCCCGGGTCTGCGGACGACTAAACAGCCGCAAAATTTAATTTGTGACCCGCACGGAAGACGAAAAAGAACAAGAAAAACTACCCACCAACATCGGTGGACAGAAATAACCCATGGACAGACAGGTGGACGGACCGATGGACAGACAGGTGGACGGACCGATGGACAGACAGCACTCTCTGGAATGAACAAAAAGCGAGATGGTTGCAGTAAATGAATGAATGAATTGGCTGAGACCACATCGGAGCCAACCTCCATAATGGGGATAATAGACACACATAAAAATCGTAAAAAAATGATGAAATTGAAAATCTAAAATAAAAAAAAAAATAATTTTTTTATAAATCAAAAATAAATATGTAAATAAATATATAAATGAATTTTATGAAATAAATTGATATAAAAATAAATAAATATTATAAAATAAATACAAAAATAATTTAATATTATAAAACAAATACAAAAATAATTTAATAATATAAAACAAATATTAGTAATTGAAAAAATAAAAACCATATATAATTTAAATATAAAAAATGGTTTAAAATTCAAGTAAGTAATTAGAGATACAAAAAATAAATAATTCAATAACAAAACAAATGCCATAAAATAATTTTATTAAAAGACAATTTTATAAAAAAAATTGTATATCAAAAAATTGTATATAAAAAAATTGTATTAAAAAATTATATTATTAAATAAATTACCAAAATAAACGTTTCTCTTGATCTCAAATGACGACCGTAGCTCGCATCATTGGAAAAACACAATCCCGAATAATGCGAAAAGCCAATAAAATGTCCGAGGCATTTGAGAAATGTATGTGAGCGTTTTATTTGAAAATTGGCGGAATTTTCGCTGTTGCATTGAATTAGGAGCAGCAAATTTAAGTGCTGCCGATGCCGTTGCTGCTGTTGTTGCTGCTGATGGGGCAGCAACGAGTGCACGTGACACTGAAAGAGCGAGAGGGGAAAGAGTGTTATAGAGTTGAAAAGTGGTGGAGTGTGTGAGAGGGAGAGAGGTGAAGTGTGTGAGTTGAAAAGAGGTGGAGTGTGTGAGAGGGAGAGAGAGAGTGGTGGAGTGTGTGAAAGAAAGAACAAGATAGAGTGTGTGTAAGAGAGAGATGAAATTAT
>CM029564.1:24973861-25006766 GCA_017309665.1 Coelopa frigida
ATTTTCGAAAATTCGTAATTCAGGCAATTTTTCATGGAAATCTTAAATCGTTCATATCTCCGCTAATACGCGTTATTTCGCGAAAAGGACGTTAATTCGTGACGACCTCTAAGTTTTTGAAAATTTCATAATTTCAAAATCTTAGAGCGTCTTGAGAGGCGTTTAAGTTTCTTGTATTCCCTTTACTTTTTTTGATCTCAATATTTTTTTCATTTCGCTCTCATATTTTTGTGTTTTTACTTTTTTCATTTCTTCTCCATGTCTTCTATTTCCATCGCTCGCTTAATAGTTTCTGTTTCAACGAACTTCTCGGTTGATCGCGTGCCCTCGAGTGCTAGCACCTAGGATCATCATCGTTGTTTTTTTCTATAGCTTTCTCGATCTCTCTCTATATTTATTTCTTTCTAACTAACTTTATCTCTTTCTATCTTTATCTTTCTCTCAATCTCTCCCTCTCTCGCTCGCTAACATGTGTCAACCTTTTAACTCGTTTAAGGTACATCGAATTTTCTCATCCGCCTCCACCACACATTCTTGATCCTTCATCGAAATGTTTTTTTATGAAAGTGTTTTTTCGAATTTTTTTCTCCTCTCCTTCTCCATTCCGTTGGAAAATCTGGCAGCTTCCGGTTCACATGCATTTAATTGACTACTTACATACACACATATATGCGAACGAACGAACGAACGAACGAAAGAACAGATGAACACACACTATCATACTCACACTCAGACACAAACACTCTCATACTCACACTCTAACTTACATTTATACGTCAGCTCTTCTGGTGTCTTCGGCTCGTTGACATCCATTAGAGAAGCCATCCATTGGGGAAAATGTGGCAACATCTGGAGACTAAGCCGAGAGAGAAGTGATCGATGTAAAAGAGAAAAGGTGAAGATTCTGCCGATGAAGGAGATGAAGCGGAAGAAGAAGAGAAGATTGTTTGGAGATAAGATTAGAAGTAGGAAAAAGATAGAGAATCTGGAGATAGAAGAAGTAGATAGAGATAGAAGATGGGAGATAGGAGAAGTAGATAGAGATAGAAGATGGGAGATAGGAGAAAGAAAGAAAGAAAGTGATTGAAACTAAGACGAAGAAGACGATGGAAATCAAGATCGAGTCGACGTTAGAACGAAACGAAACCAAACGAGGAGAAAGAGTAAAATTCATTTAAATCCATCCACGTATCTTCACGACGATCCAATGACGTAAGTAACGTAACGTAACGTGACGTAAACCAAGATGACGACGACGCAACGATTCCAGAACGATTAGAAAATCCTTCATATGAGAGAAAACAAGATGAGTGAAAAACAAGATGAGTAGAAAACAAGATGAGATGGAACAAGATTTATGAGAACAAGAAAAAGGATGGAGATGGTAATAGGCTTGTTGTCCTTGTCTAATGAGAGGTGAGGGGTTTTGTTGAAGTAGTTGTACTTGTTGCAGTTGTAGTTGTTGTTGTTGTTGTTGTTGTTGTCGTTAGTGTAGTTTTTATTGTTTTTGTAGTTTTAATGGGTTTTCATTATTCATCAACATATTTCTCCGACAAAAGGTAATAAACTATAACAATTAGAGAAGAAACAAGAATAGTAACATGATAATAACAATAATAAAAAAAACGATGACAACAGCAATACAAAAACAATAACAATACAGTAATAAGAAGAATACAACAACAACAAGAAGAATACAATAACAATAGCAATACAACAACAATAATATCGAACAAAGAAACATCGATAATAAAAACAGAATAAAACTATCACAACATCCTCAAAGAGTCAAAAAAAAACCGCAAAGTTAATAGAATAAATTCAAAAACAATAATAAAAAAAATAAAAGATTAATAGAAAACAACTCGTTTGACAATAGGAAAAAGTTATTGAAAAAAATTAATTACAATAACTTCAATTAGTATAACAAACGATGTAACGAGAAAAACAATTACAACAACTACTATTACAATTATAACAATTACAACAAGAACATGAACAAGAACAACAACAATAACTGGAACAATCAAGAACAAGATGAAAAACATGGGGAGACAACTCACTACAACAACAGCAAAGACAAGTATTACAACAACTCATTGACATGGAAACTCGTGTTCAACTCGGAATTTTACATGGGGAAATAAAATCAATTTCCTTCGGTGAAAAGTAAAAAGAAAAAAATTATATTCAATTACATATAACATACTGGAAAATATAAAAAATTATATTTTATTTTTCAAAAATTGAAAAATAAATTAATTACAAAAATACATAAATAAACCAAAAAATAATAAAAAATTTTTTTTTTAGAATAAATTATGTTTTATTTCCTCGAAAATAATATAATTGTTTATTACATTATTTAATTAATTTAAGTTAAAGCACATTTCTTGTTTCTTTTTGGTGATTTTTCTTGAAATTATTTCTAAAAAAATTGATATATAATTTTATATTGAAGTACTCTTCTTAAAAAACAACTAAATTGAAAGAAATACATTAAAAAACAACCTGAAGCTATGTCGATTTATTGTTTTATGTTATTTTAAATAAAAAGGAAAGCAATTTAAAAAAAACGACCGGAACTTTTATCCATGTTTTCCCTCGAGAATCGAAATAATTTCCAATGATAAAATTTATGGCTTTTAATAACAACTACAACAACTATAAAAAAAAAACACATATAGTCCAAAGGACAAGGACAATGAAAACAACGAAAGGTCGCAAAAAAATAACTATTTGGCCAACCAACAAGTCGAACAAAGAGAAATAACAAAAGCAGATGAGACAAAGAGATCGAAGAAAAACAAGAGAACAACAACAACGGTTAACAACAACAACCACAGAAACAAATTAAAAAATAACAACAAATTGAAGAATAAATATATAAATATATAATATAAATAAAAAGAAATTGAAAAAATTCCAACAAATTGAACAACAACATTAACAACAACAATTTCAACATATTTCCTCGAATGAATTCGCAGGAGACTTCGATAAAAGTCTGGCAACATTGTTGCGTAATCCAACAACACCAGTAGTAATAACAAGGTGAAAAAAAGGGAAAAAAATAATGACAAGGAAAAATAACAACAACAACTACTACAGTAACAACTACAACAACAACAACAACAATACATAACATCGAGAACAATGAATGGAACAATGAGTTAAAAACGAAAAAAAAAAACAAGAACAAACAACAGCCAAATTGACACCAGCAGCAATAACTACAAAAGCAACAACAAGGAACTTCACTATCAGAACAACAATTACTACAACAATAACAATAACAAAATCAACAATGACAATAACAACAACACTGAACGATGAATGCGTGTGACTGAGGAGCGAAAAAAAAAACCATAAAAAACTTGACACATACTTTTAGGCTTCGGAGCAATTTCGGGTCTCGCAATTTACGGAAATACGAAGGCAATGAAGGAAGATGGAGGAGGAAGAGGAGTTGATAACGAATGAAGGAGGCTGGCAAAAATGAAGGAGGATGAAGGAGGAAGATGAAGAAGAATGAAGGATGAGATCCTGTTGCTGAAAGAGGAGCCAGTGGAGAATCAGAACGATAATCAAAACGAGGTCATCGAGAAGGCGAAGAATGTGTTGAAGGAGACAAGTGGAGAAAAATCAAGGAAAAGTCCTGATTGCGAAGGAGGCGACGGTGGGCGTGGCAAAGAAAACAGCAGAGTGAAATGAGAACGAGACCGAGATAGTGAGATAGAAGAGTGAGATAGAGAGATAGAGAGTGAGAGAGAAACAGACAGAAGAAGCCATGAAAATGAATGTGAATGTGTGAAAAAATCCGAAGGAAAGGAAAACAACGAAAGCTTCATTGTTGAAAACGAAATTAAAAACGACGGACGAGCAGAGAAAGAATGAACAAAAGGAAGAACGGTAGAAGAGGCAAGAAGAAAACAAGAGGATGAGAGAAAAGGGGGGAAGAAAGAAATAAGGAGAATGAAAAGACAAGGGCGAAAAGAAATTAAGTGGAGAAAAAAAAGGATACAAGAGGGCTAGAAGCAATAAAGACACAGAAAGAAAGCTATAAAGAGTAGAAAAAGTGGAAAAAAGAGAAGAAATGAAAGACCAGAAAAGCAAAAGAAAAAGAGAGAGAAAGAGTTGAGAAGAAGATACTACAGAAATTGGCGGAGGAAAAAGCAATTAAAAGAGACTAAAAAAGGCAACAGAGGAAATCAATGGGAAAATTAAGACGAAGAGAATGGAGTGAGGCAGACGAAAAGAGAAGTAGATAAAGAGATTGAAATATATATGAAATTTTTTATGAAAAATTCCCTTCTCAGATTTCGTTCTCATCTGATTCCTTAGGATTAATGGTTTATTCAATTTAATTTGAATTGATATCAAAGAGAGAAATTTACAGAAGTCGGAAAGAGAACAAGAAATTATATTGTATATTGATATGGTATAATAAATATTAAAAACAATACAAAAGAAATAAAAAATATTAAAATTAAATAAAAATTCATAATAAAAACATATAAAAAAATAGAAAAAAAATAAATGAAAATGTACTAAAACTATTATACAAAAACTATTATAAAAATAAGAAAAAGATGGGAAAATAAAATATTACAAAATATAACAAATAAGAAAAGAAAACCAAATCCACAAAAATCCTTACGCCCAAAAATCATTCCACTACAACATCCCCCAAATCCCACGAGAGAGAAAGAAAGAAAACAAAACGAAAAAACAGGAAAAAAAAGCGAAAAAAGAACACAATAACAAAAACCAAAACAGCTACGAAAAATCCCCAAAGGACGAAGAAAAACAGCTGCAGGTGCATTTTTATGCCCAACATTTCTTCCTTTCTGCTCGCCAATGAATAAATAAACGCAAATACATGCACAATCAAACACACACACACACATACATACACACACGCAATTTCCGCACGCTCATGAATGCTTGCTCACACCTATACACACACACACACACACACACACAAACACAATGACATCGAGACTTCGATGGGGAGGGAGAGAGAAGGACGAAGATTAAGAGAGTAGAAGAGGGAAGAACGAGAAGAGAATCTGACCAAGTCAAGCCGAAGGACCAATTGATGGAAACAACAACAGCTGAGATATTGACAACAACAACATCATCTCCAACAAGAACATCATCTCCAACATCAACAAAAACACCATCGAGTGAATTGAACAAATATTTATGCGCGTTCGAAGAAATCGTCTTGGGAGCGAATATTATAGTTCTATTTGTTGTTGATGTTGTTGTAGTTCTTGCTGCTATTGCTGCATGCAAAAAAATAAACTACTGTTAGAGAGAGAGAGAGATAGATTGAAAGAAAGAAAACAAGAGATTGCGAAAGAGTGAGGCAAAGTGTGAGTTTGAGTAAAGAAAATATGAAAAGATTTGTGAATGAAACCAAAATCATGAAAATAAATAAAAAATATTGAATATAAAAGGAAAAAAATACAAATTAAAATTCCTTCGAGAGCGAAAATTGAAAAATATGAATGAAATGCACGATTTTCGTACGTGAGGCGAAATTTCTTCAATGATTTAAATTTCATTCATGACCGAAAAGTGGGATTCTTTGGAACTATATATTTAATTTTATATTTTTCTTTATTATTTACATACATATTGGTCATTATTTGTATAGTATTTTTATATATTTAACACCCCTATTTATTTTGGTATTTCACAAGAATAAAATCACCGTTGGAATCAGATTCATAAAAAATTGTCATAGCTTCCATTTCATCCTTCGCAAAACCTTTGATGATCCCAAATAAGAGGATCCTTCTGTTTTCTACCACTGCTCTCTACTGTTTCCCCCTCAGCCCTGATGACCTTCCCCCGCCCACCTCGTCAGCCCCACCCCCACCTCCGTCTCCTCCTCGGTCACGCCCCGTAGTCGCTAAATCGAATCCCAATTGATTTCGCATCATCGGATGCCATCAGCGGTGGCAACAAATGGTGCTACAACAACAACAACAATAAAAACAACAACGCCAACAGCAATAACAAATGCAACTATAACGATGCCAATAATAACAACAAAAACAATAGCAGTAGCTAGTAGAGAAGAGCAACAGAAATAACACCAACAAATTAGACTTACGACAACAACAACAACAACGATAGAAACAACGACAACAATAACAACAACGATAGATACAACAATGATGATAGCAACAACAAATACAACAACTACGAATACATTTCCAACGCATGTCGATGACAATTGAAGCAACAATAACAATAACAATAGAAAGATAATGACAACAAGTGCAACAACTGTGACAACAAATAAAGATTACAACAAGAAAGATTACAATAACAATAATAACAACAACATCAACAACGACAACGACAACAACATCAACAACGACAACGACAACGACAACAACAACGACAACAACAACGACAACTACAACAACAACGACAACCACAACAAATACAACAACCTCAACAACGACGACAAGATGTCATCAATCAAACTGAGACCGAGATCGAACAACGAAATGAAATGAAATCAAATGGAAGATATCTAAGTTGTTGTTGTTGTCAATGTTGTTCTTGTCAATGTTGTTATTGTTGTAACTGTTGTTGTTGTTCTTTCAAAGTGGTTGTTGTTGTTGCTGCTCCTACTGATGTTGTCCTCACTTATGTTGTTGTTGTTGTTGTTGTTGTTTTAGTTGTCGTCGTCGATTTGGATGTTGTTTTTGATTTTTTTTTTCGAGCTTCTTCTCAAGTCGCGCTACTTTCGAGGAACCGGTGAGAAAAGATGGAGGATGAGGGAAAGAGATGAGAGGGAAAATAGGAGAAAGAGTGATAGAGGGAGACGGCAGAAGAAAGAGGAAAGTGAGAGAGGAAAGAGGAAGGAGTGTTGGAGAAACTGAGTGAAAGAGACAGACTCTGAGTGAAGATGACTAGAGCGCTCAGTGATGAAGGTGGTGAAGTCATCAGAAGACGGACAGAATAGTGACTTAGGAGAGAAAAAAAGAGAGAGAGAGAGAGCGAGCGAGAGGAAGTGGGGGGGATGAAGAAAACAAGATCCTGTTTTCTGCTTGCGTGCAGCGAGCAAAAAGAGAGCAACAGAGGGAGAAAGATAGCAAGAGTCATCGAGAAAAATCATGAAGAAGGAAAATCCGAAGAAAATGTGAAATTTTCACGCAGCAACAATTGCTCGAAAAGAAGCTTCAATAAATGGTAATGGAAAAAAACGAAATCAAAAGAAAATAAATGAATACAAAATAAAAATGACAAAATAAGAGAAAAAATACAAAATAAAATACAAGATTAAAAAAAAATTAATGACATACAATGTAAAATGTAAAAATACTAAATAATTTAAAAAATATATAGATAATATTATAATAATATATAAAAATAATAATATAAATAAAATCTTCTGGAAATAAATAACAACAACAGCAACAAAAATCAACACTTTCTACACCTGAAGTTGTTTGAAAACATCTTTAAGAACATCAAAAATATCATCGAGATAATAAAACAATAACACAAACACTAGTGACAGCAACATCAAAAACAACAATAACTGCAGTAACAACAAAAATAACAACAGTAATACCAACAACAGCAATACAGCAAAAACAACAATTAACATTTAACACTAAGATAAACATTTGCAATGAAAACATTTTCGTTTTAGAGAAAGCAATAAAAGTTGCTGTTGGAGATTTATTGTTGTTATTGTTGTTGTGTGGATTTTTTTTGCATGTTTGTTAGTTTTGGTAAAGTTTTATTTTTTTACAAAATTTTCTTTATTTTCAACGCTTTTGCTGTTATTTTATAGAATTAATGCTACAACTATGAAAAGGATTCACACATTGACGTTTATTGCTGAGCAGCTCACATTGTAGCAGGCAGGAGGATGGATGTGAGATAGAGAGTGGGTGGCATAGAGAAGGATATAATATGAGAAAAAGAAATAGTTAGAGAGAAAATAGAGTGTATGTGTGAGTGTTGCCAGAGCACCTGCTGCTCTCGCTGCACACATTGAAACGAAACGAAACGAAACGAATCGAATTTGACAGGTTTATGAGCGACAGGCGCCATTGAATCGAGTTGTCGATGGTGAGGATAGTGAGGGAGAGAGAAGTAGAGAGAGTGTGAGTGAGGAAGAGAGAGAGAGTGTGTGTGAGGGGGAGAGAGTGAGTGAGTGAGTGAGTGAGTGAGTGAGAGCGAGCCTGTCGGAATCAACTTAATATGCGATCCATGTGCTGGCGTTCAACGGAAGTCGTCTCGATGTGCGAGTTTAGCTTTTATTTATATTTATTATTATTTTTTATTTATATTTTCATTCATTTAGTTTTAATTTTATTATGTAGTGCAAATTTTTGATTTCGTTTCTGATAGAAATTTAAAAACGATTTTTTTTAGTTATTCTTTTTTTATTACTTTTCTTTTTGTATTTAGTTTTAAATGTTTTAGTTCGTGTCTCATTGAAATTTTATATCAATTTTTTTATTACATTAAATTAAAATTGTTTTTTTGGAAAACTTTATTGAAAAAATTTTAAATTGTCTAAATTATGCTAGAAATTAAATTAAATGATAGTTTTTCAATAACAACATAATTTTATTGTATTTTTTTTTCAAAATTTCTTTATAGATAATAATTACAAATTATGTTTATTATTATATTTTAAAATTATATAATAGCTTGTATAGCTTGTTTTTTTATTTTATTTTAAATAAAAAAAAATATATAAAAAATGCATTCAACAAAATTTTGCCAAAAAATATAATTAAATTAAAATATTTTTCTTTTAGCAAATTATGCTTTACATTTTATTTAATTACATTTTGTTGTCATAATTTCTTGAACCTTATTTTTCTCATAATTTCTTTTTTATTTTAAATTATAAACTTACAGTAAAAATATTTTTTTGAAATTAATAATTTTATATACTTATATGCTTTTTTTATACTGTCTATTTAAATTGAGAAAATTTCGTTCATCATATTTTCTTTATCTTTCACTTTTCATTCTCTGTCCTCAGATTCCACTAATTTATTTCCATTCCATGTAAATTATTCTCTCTCCGTTCTTATCATACTTTTTACCCCCGGCCTCCTTTCTCCTTACGTCAATTTCTCCCTCGATATCCCTCTTTCTCTCTCCCTTTCTCACACTCCCTCTCTTTCCTCTTTTCTCCCCCTTTCTCTCTCACCCTCTGTGACTTTAGTTTCGCTTAATATTCATGTCTTAATTATCGCTTCACGACCAACGGTTCTCCTTCAATATTTCTTCTCAACTTCTCCTCGTCCTCGATTCCGCTTTTTCACCACCTTCATTATGACTGACCTTCTGTCTCTCTCTCTTGGCCTCCTTCGGCCGTCGTTGCCACCTGATCCTCGATGTTTACTGACGAACTTTTGGTCTGGCCAACGTTCTTCGGTTCACCGGAGTTCGCCAAATTTTCTTCATCCTTGTTTCCTTTCACTCGCTCGCCCTCTTTTTACAAATCTTCTCTCAATCCCTCTCCCTCTGTCGTTCTTTCTCTCTTTCTTACCCTCATTCCCCTCTCACATTCTTCAAATGATTTCTCTGACCTTCTGCGGTTGCCTCGGCTTCAAATCGTGTCCTCCAAAGAGTGAGAAACTTTTCTTCTCCACCATCTTTTTCTCTCTTTTTCCACCCTTCTTTCACTCTCTTTTTCCACCAGTCTCTTTCCAAAAGCCCTTCTCTCACTCTTCCTTCCATTGCTTCTGTTTTCTCTTTCTCTTTCTCTTACCTTTTCCAACTCTTCCTACCTTTCATTTCTCCCTCTCCCTTCCTTCCACTTGTCGTCTCCTTCATCCGTTGAGATCCTTCGATTGCTCGCCTCGTTCTCTCAATAACTAATAATATGCTTATTAATGTTCTCGCCATTTCTCTGCTCTGCCTTTTCGTCTACATCTCTGCCTCACTTTTCCTTCACCTCACTTTTCTTTTACCTTACTTTTCTTTCCTTCCTTTTCCCTTCACCACCCGATTTCCTTCAGCTTCACGTCACTATTATTTTACCTTCTCTCTCTTCTCTCTGCCCTCTTTCCCCCTTCTCATTCCCGGAATTGAACGTCTTCGGTTTCCTTTTGTTATCATGAGCCTAGAATTTACCTCTGTTTCATAAACAAATGCCCCACCCACGACTCCTCCCACCGCCCATTTTCACCACCACCATCTTCTTTCACACTCATTTTTCCACTCTCTCTCTCTCTCTTCCCACCTCCGCCATTTCCTCCCTCTCACACTCCCTCTCTCCTTGCCTTCCTCTCACTAGCTCCACTTCTAATTCCTAAATTTCTTCTCAACACATAATTCTCCAAGTCTCTTCTTCCTCTTCATCTCGATAAAAAGCCGGTCGCTCACTTTGTTTTGCTCAGACTTTTCTGCTGCTTCCTTCTTCTTCTGATGATGATAATTCTGCTTCTTCTTTCTTCTTTCTGATTCTGCGTCCTCTTCTTCTAATTCTTGTGGCTCTCTCATTATTTTTTATTTTTCTTATTGTTGTTTTTGTGATTATTGTTGTTATTATTTTTGTGGTTATTGTTGTTATTATTTTTGTTATTGTTGTTATTTTGTGGTTGTTTTTGTTGTTATTTTTGTGGTATCTGCTGTTATTTTTGTTATTTTTTGTTGTTTTTGTTGTATTTTCTGCTTTTTCACACTCTTGTGTTTTTCCATCTCTTTCACTCTTGTTTCCCCCGATTCTCAATTTTCGATGATCGGTGAGAGTTCGGTTCATTCGTTGTTGTCGTTGCTGTTGTTTATTATTATTATTGTTGTTGTTATTGATGTTAATGTTGTTGGTGTTGTTGTTGTTCTGTAACACGCATGCCGCCATTTTTCAACGGCCTTCGCAACCGATGTAAACTTGAGGTAGGACAAGAGCGAGAACAAGAGTCAATAGGGAAGAGAGAGAGTGGTAGAGAAAGAGAGAGAGAGTTGGAAGGGGAAGGTCAAAGAGAGAGAGACAGAAAGAATGAAGGGAAGGTCAAAGAGAGAGAGAGATTGCGTTGGACAGAGACAGAGATGGGGACAGGAAGCAAAAAAGAATGCAAAAACATGAGAGATGAAGTGTGGAGAATTAAACGATACCGTGGTGAAGAGAGCGAATTTAAAGGGACAAGCAGAGAGAGAGAGAAATATATATAGAGGGAGATAGAGAGATATAGTGGGAGAGAGATATGTAAGAGAGAGAGAGAGGAACAATAAAGGGTGAAAAGCGAGAACTTATTGATGCTGATGAGAGACGGAAAATGAATGAATGAGTGTGTGTGTGAGAGAGAGAGAGAGAGAGAGAGAGAGACAGGGAACCAAAAAGGCACGAATTTGAGCAGAGCTGATGAGAAGAAAATTTTGTAAACAAAATTAAAATAAACACTTAGCGAGGGCGATGAAAGGAAGTAAAGAGAAAGAAAGGGAGAATGAGAGAGAGAGAGTGTGATAGAGAGTGAGTGAGAGAGATATTAAGGGACGAACGAGGTGTGAGGGAGAAGGAGATCAAAAGCTTGAAAAACAAAAAGGAAGATCCTGAATTAAAAAAGGAAATCGCAAAAGGAAAATCCTCCCCCCAACCGACCTCGAAAATTTCAATACCAAACGCGACAACATCAACAATGAAACAACATCAAACCACAACAACAATAACGAAAACAATTACAAAAACAATGAAACAAAATTAAATAAATAAAACAAAATCACAGAGAAAGGAATAGAAAATCAAATCAAACCAAAGCCGAAAGGAAAACGATGGAGAGAGAGCTGCAACAATGACAAGAATTGTAATAACAAACAGGAATTAAAACAACAAAGAGATTTGCAACAATAACAATAAAAATTACAACAACAATGTGAATTACAATAAAAACAACAACAAGGGAAAACGTGCTCCGCCGGCCGACTGACGGATGACGACGACAACAACAACGATGATGACTGACGACGACTTCGGCTTCGTCTCGTGGTGAAAACCTTGTCCAGCTGAGGGAAAAGTGGAAAAACTCGTGCTCGCCAACAGCTTCTGCTGTCTCCCTGTCTCTTTCACTCAACTCTCTCTTTCACTCTCTCTCCCCCTCAATCATTCTCTCTCTCTCTCTCTCTCTCTCATCCTCCCACCACCCAACGCCGATGTCTGCAAAGCCGAAGCCGACGACGACGACGACGAGGTCTGCAAAACAGGAGAAGCAGAAGCAGCAACAGCAACAACAACGATGAAAACTCTTTGCAGAGGAATTTTCTTCGATTCAATTTTCCATTTTCCACACGATGCTGCGAATCAGTTTCGTTTCAGACATCGTCGCGTGCGAACGCATCACGTGAGCGAACAACGAATTTCAAGAACGAATGAACGATTTCGGCTTTCGTAGAAACGAAAGAACGGACAAAGAAACGAACAGAAAAAAAAATTATAAAAACGGACGAAGGAACGCGAACACTTGTCATTGTGCATGGTGGATAACGCTGTCTCTTTCTAGCGGTGAGGGAGAGAGGTTAATTAAGGAATATGGAGAAATTAAATATTCCTCAATTACATTTCAAGTGCAACAATAAAACATAAATAATTATTTATGCAATTTTTCTAAAAATAAAACATAAAAACATGAAATACAAAAAATAAAATCGAAAAAAATAAATTTTTTAAAAACTAAAATCTAAAATAATAAAATCTAAAAAATTAAAATCTATAAAAATAAAAAATCTAAAAAAATAATCTAAAGAATGTAATACCTAAAAAAAATCTTAAAAAAAAAACAATTTAAAGAAATATATTTATGATAAGAATTTTGTGTATAAAAAACAATTTAATTAAAAAAAAATATTAAAAAATTTAATATTAGAAATATAAATATTTTGTGTATTTCTTTTATTTTGTATAATTGAATTACAAAACATATTTATGAACATTTTAATTTCCAAACAACGAACAATTAAAATAAAAAATACCGAAAACTTTAAATATAAAAAAAAAAAAATTATAAATTAAAAAAAAAATATTTATTTATTTATTTAGAAATGCGTTTTTAGTCAAAAAAATAAATAATAAAATATATATGAAAAAAATAAGAATAAAATTAAATAAAAAATTAAATAGACAAAATTAAAAAAATGGAAATCTTAAAAATAATTAAATTAATCTGAAAACCAAATATAACAACCAAATATTACAACGATAAATAATAACATCAACTAATTACAGAAATTTTACAGCAATCAAAATAGAAAATTAACCTCAATATTTAAATTGCAACAATGGTCGATTACAACAACCGCAACAAATTAATTACAACAATTGCGTACGAATCGCAAATAGAGGAAATTACAATTACAATTGCAAACACAATAGCAAAGCGAAAGTTTTGTGGTTTCGTTTACTAATTTCTATTTATTTTCGTTTTTATTTATTTTGTTCGATTTGTGTTTGTTGTTGGTTTTTCCGATTATCATTCTTGTTGTTGTTGTTGTTGCTATTCCAATAATTATCTTCAATTGTGTTGAATTAATTTTTGTTGTTGTTGTTGTATATTGCTGTTGTTGTTGTTATATTGTGCTTGTTGTTGTAGGTACTCTAACCAGACGGAGTATTAAAAGAAAGTTTCGCGCCAAATCTCGCGATCTTCGAGTGATTTGTCATTAATTCGCCGTTGACACTTGTTTGACATTTGTTGGATTTTGTGACATTTGTGGGATTTTCTGTCATTTACGGGATTTTCTAACATCTACGGGATTTGAAGATGTTGAAGTGATTTTGTAATATCTGTGAGTTTTTGGGACATCTGCGGGAGTTTCTAAAATGTTTAGAGATTTGGTGGTTTTTAAGAAATTTGGAAAATATTAAATTTTTGAATTAAATTATATTTGTATTATAATTTATTAAAATCACAAAGTTTTAAAAGTTCACTAAAATTATTCTACTTTAAGGTTTCAAATGAAAAATCCCAAAATATTTGCACAATTTTTTGTTTTTTAAGTTTCTTGAGATTTTGTGAAAAATATAAAAATTTATAAAAAAAAACAACAATTTTTGTATTTTTTAAAATATTCTGATATTTGCAGACAAATTAGAGAAATTCTTCAAATCACGAATTTTTTTTCTTAGAATTTTCTTCTAAATAAACTCCTTTTAAATAAACTTAATAAAATAATAAATAAATTAATAAATTTCATAAAAAATTCAGATTTTAACAGAAGATTATATTTAATAATATAAAATATATAAAGTTTGTTAAATCTCGAAATTAAAACAATTTTGTTTTGCGATGGGCAATTAATTAAATTTACGAATTTCGATGCATTGACTTAATCTCCGATTGCTTTTGATTTTTTGGCTTCCAACTCATTCAGCCTATTTTTATAACATTTCATCATCATTTCACATCGATTTCGTTTGCCTCCTCTGATATCTGTCAATACGTCAAAGTGAAATCTCGGTCAGAATCCGCGTCATTCTCAATCAGAAACGGGTCCATTTCAAATAGATTCAAAGTAGATTCTCCTTCCGTCTCTCTCCTTCACACTCTATCGCCTTCTCACTCTGTCTCTGTCTCCTTCTCACTCTATCTCCTTCTCAATCTGTCTCTCTACTCTGTCCTCATCTCATCTCGTCTCTTTTCGTCTTCTAACATCATTTCTTAACCCTTTATCAACCCCAATTCGCTGTCATGATTTCCTAAAACTCCTCACAACAACGAAAACCTTTGTGGAATAATTGTTCTTGTTGCATATTCAACTTTCTCACTCTGTCTGAGGGAAAACCCCTCTCTCTCTCTCTTTCTTTCTCCGTCTCCCTCCCTCTTTCCTTTCCCATCCTTTCCTATTATTTATCTCACCTCCTCCTTCTCCGACCCTTCTCATTCGTTCTACGATCATTTAAAATTTATGAAATCAATCTTCGACGTCTCCTGACGACGTCTCCAGTTGCGGTTGGGATTCAGTGGGGTTGAGCGACAGTCGATTGACCCGAGCCCGCATCATGAGCTGCCCCAAGGGATGGGAAGAGAGAGGGAGGGAGAGAGAGTATGAGAGAGAGAGGGTGAAAAGAAGATTGAGTGGGAGGATGGTGGGACTAGGATAAGGACACAATAAGCGGGTTCATAGTATTCGAAGAAGGAGTCGATGTGGAAGAAAACAAAGTGGAGGAAAGAGATGTGAAGGAAAAAGGAAACAATATGAAAGAGGATGAAGACGAAGGCGAGGTCGAAGATGGAGCTGGTCAGGATTTGGGGGCAATGGATCATTAATCAAAGTGCGATGCGAGCGTTGAAGAATAGCAGAAGAAGAGTTGGAAGAATAGCAGAAGAAAACGAGATAAACATACATAAATATGAAAATACAAGATATATAAACAAATATATGGAAAGATTACACAAAAAGTACAAAAAAATAAAAACAAAGAACAAAGGACATAAAGAGACACAAAAATACAAAATACACAAAAATATTAAATTTTAAAATGAAATTCAATTATTTAAAAATTAAATTCAAAAATTTAAAATAAAAATATATTCCACAATAAAGAAAACGAAAAAACAAAATACACAAAAACTTTAAATTCACTACGAAAAAAAAAATAATTATACAAGTTACATATAAAAAATAAACAAATATAGGTAAAAAACACATAAAGAATAAAATAAAATTTGAAAATGTAATACATAAAAGAAAACTAGAAAAATATTAAAATTTAAGCTAAATAGCTATATTAAAATAAATCGAGATAAAACAAAGCAAGAAAGCGAAGAAATAAATAAATAAGAATAATAATAGGGAAAAACAATAAGAAACCCAATAAAGAAAAAATACAAATTTTACAAAAATATACTTAGGAGAAAACAAAATATGAAACAAAAATAAATAATAAATAAAAAAATTAAACACCAAAAGAAACACAAAAATAACTTCAAAAGGAAGCACAAGAAAAAGAAGTCAGAGACAACAACAAGAAAAAGAAAAATAACAATAGCAAAAGTTCACAAAATCAATATGAAGAGAAGAGAAGACGAACAAGAAATAAATACAAGAAAAAAGAACAATAAAAACAATATAAAAATCAGATCAACAACAATAAAGAAAATAAAGATAAACAAAAATAAAAACTAAAGAAAACGAGAAACTGTAGTTCGACCATAAATAAATGGAGAAAATACAAGGATAAGGGAAGTTAAAGGATTTCACACGCTCACTCACAAACAGACACATGCACAAACACAGACACATGCACAAACACAGACACACTTACACATCCGCCACAGGAACCATTTTTCTTAAAAACATTCAAACACACATGTGAGGGAAGAAGATGGAGAGAGAGAGAGAGAGAGAGAGAGGAGAAAGCGACAGGAGAAAGAAAAGAAAAATCGGACGAGAAGCCAAAAAAATCACAACAAGATAAATGAATGAGAAAGGAGAAGAAACCCACTGATAGTAGAATAGAAAAAACAATAAGAAAAATATCGAAGTTCCAATGGCGAATGAGAGATGAAACTGAGGGAATGAGAAAGAGTAAGAAAAAAAAAACAGATAAACGTTGAGAGAGAAATGAAGGAGAAATCAAAGCGATAGAAATGATATTTTGAAAAATCTGCATGAAGATAATGTCAAGTGGTGGAAAGAAGGAAGGAAGGGCGAAAAGAAAGAGAAGGAGAAGGGTGAAAAGAATAGAAGGAGAAGGGTGAAAAGAAAGAGAAGGAGAAGGGTGAAAAGAAAGAGAAGGAGAAGGGTGAAAAGAAAGAGAAGGGTGAAGGGAGAAAAGAAAGAGAAGAAGAAGGCAGAAAAGAAGGAGAAGGGTAAAAAGAAAGAGAAGGGTGAAGGGAAAAATAGAAGGAAAGGATGAGTTGAGGATACGTAGAACGAAGACTAGAGAGTGAGAGGAATGAGAAAAAAATAACAATGATATATGGGGATGAGAAATAGACAAGAATAACTAGAACAATAATATATATAGCAGGACTTTTAGTGGGAGGGAAGGAGACAGAAAATCAAAAGAAAAATAATTATATCTCTATTGAAAATTAAATGAAAGAAAGAATTAGATATAGATAAAGAGAACAAAAGATTGACAAAGAGAGAGATGAAGAAATATAAAGAAGACGAAAGAGATGGAGAAAGGAAGATAGAAAAAGGTAGATAGAAAAATGAAGAGAGAAAAAGGAAGATAGAAAAATGAAGATAGAAAAAGGTAGATAGAGAAATTGTGATAGAGAAAGGAAGATTAAATTAGGAAGAAAAAGAGTTTCAGACAGAAAAATAAAGAAAACTAGATATGATGATAGAAAAAAGTGAGAAGAGAAAAGTGAGCTAAACAAATATAAAATCAGTGAATTCAAAACGAAATAAATTCGAATTTCACCGCCAACGGGAGACACCAGACGACGACGACGACCAGCAGTAAAATGACAAGTGACACTAACACACACACACACATATACTCACAGATACTCACACAAAAACTGACACATATACACTGTCATAGAGAAGAGAGCTTGAAACTCTAGTGACACACAGACACTGACAAATTCACACACACACATACACACACACACACACAGAAACATAGACACTGCCTGCATTCTACTCGCTCACATCATGATGAACTCTTTGAAATGTTGTCAAAACCATGGACAGGCGACGTTATTAGCTTGGACACAAGTTGTTGTTGTAGAAATTGTTGTTCTTGTAGAAATTGTTATTGTTGCAGTAGAAATTGTTGTTGTTCTTGTAGAAATTGTTGTTGTTACAATAGTGGTAAAATTGTTATTGTAGTTTGCCTGATGTCGACGAGAATCATGCGAATGAAACTGACAACAGACGAAGTCACACCGACACTAACACACTCACACACCGACACTAACACACTCACACACCGACACACTCAAACACACACACACACACACAGTCGCCAACCACATGAGCACGTCGTTGAAAATATACATACATATATCCAGGTCCATATAGTAGTATATTTCAAAGATAGATAGAAGGATATTTCATGTTTTCCACTTGGTCTGTCGTCTCTTGAGTTTCGTTCTTTGTTAGCGAGTGCCGTGAGTTCCTTCCGCTTTGTCGATGTCCACTTGTGCTATTCTCCTCTTTCTATTTCGGTCTCTCTCTCTTTTACTCTCTTTCTCTCCCACTCGAACTTTATTTCTCTCTCACTCGAACTTTATTTCTCTCTCATTCGATCTCTATTTCTCTACCGCTGACTTCAACAAATTTGCTTTATTTTCATTCATCTAAAGGAATTTATTTAAATATTATTTTTCGCATATTCTAATATTGAGTTTTATAAAATACTATTATTTCAAATATTCATTTTTAAATTTTTATATACTCAAATTTTATTATTATTATTTTGTTTTTATATTTCGAACTTTACTTTAGTATAATATTTATTTAATTTTGTAATATTATAATTTATATTATTACAATAATCATAATTTATATTATTATATTTTATTGTATATTAATTTAATTTATTTTGTTTAATTTCATTTATTTTTTTTTTAAATTTTATTTTATTTATTTTTATATATTTCTGTACATTTTATTTACAAAAAATTCATCTCATCAAACTTTTCACAATTTCTCTCTTTCGCACCTCGTTGTATAAGTCGTAAATAAGTAATTAAAAAAATATCAAAAATTGATTAAATATTTCGTATTCAATTTTGATATTTTTAAAATTTCCTTCATGAAATATTTTATACTAATATCTATTTAAAACCATTTCAATTATTTATTTTTTATCATTTCTTATTATTATTCATATATTCTTTCTAACAAATTATTGATGTAAATATCACAATCTAGACTTCTATCCCCATCTCTTTCACACCTCTCATATTCATAATTTTTATCCCTTTTCGATTTTTCTCTCCATCAATTTGTATTTCGGCTACTTTTAATTAAATACATCTACATCATTTTAATGCGATTTTTACACTACAATTTTTCTTTATTACTATCGGTTTTTTTTTGGGGGGGTTCTCGTTGACCATGATTTGCTGCCGTTTTCAATCTCCATTCACTCCCTTTGATTTCCAATTTTACTCCCAATATTTACTCCCTTTTTATTCACTGCTGCCTATGCTGTTTTGTTTGCGAACCTCTCTTTGTGTTTGCTCCAATTTATGCTGCTCCCCTTTTTTTCACATAGCACACTACGTTTCCATCATAAATGTCATAGATTTTCCTGCGTTTTTTGTTACTACTTTTTTATCATCGTTTTATCCTACTACTTTTTTTTCATTCCACATTGGAATCATTTAAAAACGAAATCATGGCCGGAAAAAGGAAAAAATTAAATAAAGTAGTGGCTCAAAAGCTTCGTTCGAGCGATTAAAAATGCAAAATTAATTTCATTCACTCCCACCTCCTTCTCTCCCATCTTCCCTCTTTCTCTCCCTCATCGTCCATCCCTTTCCACCCTTCTCAGACTATTTCATCGCCGAAAACAGTCCCTTTTTTTTCTCATTCTCCCTCTTTGTTTTATTCTTTCTTGTATTAAATCTGAATTGGAAATTTTTAATCACTTTTTAATGGAAATGTTGGAGTTAACGTAGAATTTTTTAACAAATAATTATTTTCTTTTGATAGGATTTTTGGGGTATGATTTTGGATTTTTAATGACAGAATATTTTATTTTAGTTTTACAAAGTCATATTAATTTTAATTAAATTATTTTATGCAGTATTACTTTTTAAATACAATATTCGATAAGAAGATAAGATAAAAGATTAATTGGCAAAAAATTCAAATAAAAAATTAAAACTTTCAATTAAATTAAAATTGTAAAAAAATATAATGAAATAAATAGAAACCAAAATCATTAAAGTACTCAATAATTATAAAAAAATCAATTAAAAGAGTAGAACTAAAAAAATAAAATATATTTAAAAAATATATATATAATATTAATTAAGAAAATTAAAAATTGAGCTACAAAATCCGAAAAACAAAACTTTCATGATGAAATCACACAAAGATTAATAGAAATTATTTGGTGGAAAATGCAATCGACGGTTGTTCGGAGGAGGAGCGATAAAAATTCATTCGAGAAATTTAATAAGAGATTTTCAACGGTAAACACTGACATGCAACAACAACAACAACTACTACTACTACAACAACAACAACAACAATAACCGCCTAGAGAGATAAAAATGGAAAATGAAAGATTTTCACTTTTCAAAATTGCGGGATTCGCAGAAATTTAAAAATACAACAACAAATATTGCAAACATCGTTGAGCACGAGTTTTAGACTTGAGTGCATTTTCATGTTGTTGTTGTTGTTCATATTTTTGTTGTTGTTAATATTCTTTTTTGTTATTTTTTCTAACGATGCTGATGCATGATGTTAATACCATTGTTGTTGTTGTTATTGCTCGTGTTGTTGTGGTTTTTTATGTTGTTATTGTGTTTTCTTTATTATTATGTTTACTCTTGTTATTGCTGTTGTTGTTGTTGTTGTTATTCATGATGCTGCGGCGGCCGATGATGCATTCATTCTTGTTGTTGTTGTATCTATTCTGTTGTACTATTGTACTATTCTGCTCAGCGATAAATTGTTGCAGTCTAAGCATAAAGAACAACAACAAAAATAATTATAATTTAATTTAATCCCTTATTGTATGTAGTTTTTCTATAAAACCCATAACGGCGTTGCCAACCAGAAATTATAAGCTCAATACCAGCTAGAATACCAAATTTTAAATATATTTTTTATTCATTAAAATATGACATAAAATATATATTTTGTTTAATAATTATGTTTATTTATTTTATTAATACTTTTTATTAAATGCAATTTTTACCAAATTTTATTAAAAAAAATATATATTTAACTACAAAAAAAATTTATTGAATACATTTTTTTTCTTGGTTGAAATTTTAATTTTTAATTTTTTTTTCAATTACTTAAAAAAATATGTTCTCTAAAAGAAGTTTAGTCTTTTATTTTATTAAAATTAAAATTTTTTAAATTGCATTTTAGTTCATTTATAAAAATTAACATTTCACAAAAAACATAATTTATCAATAAAACAATTTCTTCTTTTTCCTATTTTCATTTATTACAATGAATTTCCATATTTTCCATGTCTCTGGGTCTTCACTTTATCATTATTTATTACTTATTACTTGAAGTACATATTTTTTTTTTTTGCATTTGCCATGGTTTTTTTCTAGAAATATTTGTATAATTTTTAATGTTTTGGTTTTCCCGTTCGGCACCTTTTGCGTGTTTCTGGCAACGCTTTAACGATTTCGTTCGCATGTCAACCTAGTTTCGTCTTCGAATTCGAGTTTAAAAATACACATTAATTTCGATATTCGAGGCAATTAGGGGGGGGGGGAGGTTGGTGAAGAGTTCGAGGGGAAAAAAAGTGAAAAATTGAAAACCACGCTTTTAACCGCACTCAACCTTAACTTTCGATTTTCAATTAATTAGTGGTTATTTATTGTTGTTGTTATGTTGTTGGTGTGAAGGATGTTATTATTTTTGTTCTTGTACCACACTCAATTGTTGTTGTTGTTGTACCACTCTCAGTTGTTGTTGTTCTTGTACCACACTCAGTTGTTGTTGTTTTTGTACCACTCTCAGTTGTTTTTGTACCACTCTCAGTTGTTGTTCTTTTTGTACCACTCTCAGTTGTTGTTGTTTTTGTACCACTCACTATTGTTATTATTGTTGCCACTTAATGTGTTGCCAATTAATATCTCGTTCCAACCAATTGCCATCGAACCATTCATCTCTCTCCATCCATCACTCTCTCCATTCTTCTCTCTCTCCATTCTTCTCTCCCCTCCATCCTTTTCCCTCCCACTTGCACTTTTTTTGCCCCCATCACATCCTTCGTGGAATTTCATCATAATGTTTCGTTAAGTTCCATCGAATATTCGTTGAATTTTCATCACGCTCTTTTTTTTTATACACACTCATTCAATTAAGGTCAAGTTATTTTCGTCGCTGAGTTATCGCCTTGAAAATATTTTTTTAATGATCGCTCAAGAGTTTCTCATATCGCTTTTCATAGTTATTGAATTACTTTCGCATATTTGATGATTTATTTAATAATGAGTATTTTTTGTTAAAATAATTCAATATATGATAAATTTTATAAATGTACTTTTGTTACTTTTTAGTAATTCAATACAATTTTTTTATATGATAGATTAAATAAAAAATATAAAAACAGAATAGATATTGCAAATATTATTGAATTTCTCATATTTCAACAATGAAAAACTAAATTCACTTAAATTTAAAAATTTAATAATTATAAAATATTAAAACAAAAATATGTATAAAATTCTTGTACAAGTCAAATATTTCAAAAATGCTTAATTTTTTAAAAACTTTTTAAATATTGTTTAATTTTTCTTTATTTATTTATTTATTGATTTATTTTTCTCAATTATTTATTCATTTAATTTTTCTTTATATATTTAATTCAAAATATTGTCTTAAATTATTTTTTTATTTCTCTATATTTATTCACATAGCAATAATTTTCTACGAAATTACTTCCCTCCGCTGCTCATCTCAATTGATCATTTATTCATGCGAATTTCGATGGGTTTTCGTGCGATTTCATGTCACATGTCGACGCGTCTTGTTGTGAATAATTTCTGTAATTATTATGTTGTTGTTGTTGTTGTCGAGATGTTGTTGTTGTCGGTGTCATTACAACCTTCAATTTGTTATTGCATTATTTTATTTTTTTTTCTCGCATGAATAAACTCGTCAATTCACGCTTTGAACTCATTTCCGGAAGCATTCACAATGATCGACGCCTCTCAGCTTCCGGTGCAGTCGTCTGTTGTTGTTGTTGTTTGTTATTGTATATTTGTTGTTGTTGTTGTATATTCCATGTTATTGTTGTTTTTTCCCATCATTTAATTATAATTATTAAATTTTCCTCACTCGCTTCTGAATCTGATGTCATGGAAACTCTTCCTTCTCACTCTCTCTCTCTTCTCTCTTCTCTCTCCTCTCTTTCGGATGTCATTTCATTCCACTATTCGTGATCGCGTTATGAGTTAAGTCGTTACCTCGAATACCTTCGACAATTGCTATGAGGAAATTGCATAATTGGATCGCCCTCTGGTGGGCGGGGGGCGTGGCACGGCGAACAGTGAGATGCCTGCAACTGCGAGCTGCGATTTACATTCAATCGCTGTGAAAATTACAATGAAATTCCATCAGCCCGACGTTGCCAGATTAACTCATGCAACTTCATATTGTTCATTTTATATAACTTTGTGGGAGTTTCCTTATATTTATATCAGATCTCTATTTTATATCAGATCTTTAATAAATTATCTTTAATTATATTAACCAAGACATCAGTGTTTGTTACGGAAATTTGTTGAAGAATCTCTCTCGAATGAAGTTTGAAAATCAAAAAAATATAAATTATGTTATATAATTTATAAGTAAAATAAATTAATGATAAACATCATATGAGAATACATTAAAACAAACAATAAAAAATTTTAATATAAAAAAATAAAATATAAACCCTAATATATAAAAATGGTCTAAAACAAAAAAATTCAAATTTATTTCAAAAAAATAATTGAAATTCACATAAAAATAATAAATTAAATTTTTGTATAAATAAAAAAAAATATTTTAAATATATTAAAAACAAACTGAGGAATATAATTAATTAAACATGAAAAACAAATTTTACTTTTATACATTTATCTTAAAAATTTTAAATGCATTAAATAATCATATTCTAAAAATATTATTAATATTATAATAAAAAAATATATATTTAATTAAAATTATTTACTAACGATAATTTAATTTTTATTTTTTAGAATGATCAAATACATAGTTTCAATTGAAGAGATTCATTAAAAATTATACAAACATGTGAAACTGAAAAAAAGTGAAAATGTGAAAAATTGTGTGAAAAGAAGAATAAGAGAAATCAATGAAAAGCAAGAAAGAGAATTGCGAAAAAGTGAGGTGAAATTTTTCCACACAAGAAATTATTGTCAACAGCGAAGATAACAAAAAATAAACAATTATAGAATTAAAAAAAAATATTTCAAGAGAAAAACATAATTCAAGAAAAAAAAATAATTAACAAAAATTAACTCAAGAGAGAAATTAAAGAGTAAAACAAGAAAAATAAATAAAATTTGTAGGGGAGAAAAAACACGAATTTACAAAAGAAAAACATAAAAATAAAGTTTCCAAAAAACAATTCATTCGACAACAATTTAACAACTAAATTAAAAGAAAATAATAAAAACAAGTGAATGAACTGAGAAAAGTTTTTAAAAAAAAAATTGTCAACAAACTGTAAAAAAACTGTGAAAAAAAAACAGTGAAAACCCGGTGAAAAATGGCGTCGACGAGAGAAGTTCGCGTTGCCAACAGCTCGTGGGGCATCGTGTTGTTGTTGTTGTGCCTGCAATTGCTCGGCAGCTGTTGCTCGGTGCTGAGTCAGCAGCATCCGTACAAATATCAACAATTGCAGTATCAGATGTTGCACCAGCAACAACAACAACAACAACAATACGAATACCAGAAGCATCTGCAACAGTTGCAGCAGAAACTCTATCTGCAGCAACAATATCAGTTGCAGCAGCAGCAGCAGAAGCAGGCGCAGCAGCAGCAACAACTACACCAGCTGGAGCAACAGGAATTGCAACAACAATTGCAAGAGAAGCTGAAGTTGCAGGAGAAATTGAAGCAACAACAATTGCAAAAGGAGCAACTTTTGAAACAACAATTGCAACAACAACAACAACAGCAGGAGCAACTTCTTAAGCAACAGCAGCAGCAACAACAACAATTTGAACAGGAGCAACTCCTTAAGCAACAACAACAGGAGCAACTTCTCAAGCAACAATTGCAACAACAACATCAATTGTTACAACAACCACACTATACAACGATGTCGTTTAGTCCTTTGCCACAACAACAACAACAACAACAACAACATCTGCTACAAAATGATCATCATCTGCAACAACAATTGTTGCAACAACATCTACAACAACAACAACAGCATACCACATTATCAATGCAACAACAACAACATCATCTTCATCCACATCATTTACAACATTTACAACAACCACCGCAGCCATTGTTGATTCTCCAACAACAACAACAACAACAACAGCCGCAGCAACAACAACAACTACAACAACATCAACACTTTCCATTGCTACCGGTCGCGTTGCCAACACAGGTAAGTTCAAATAAAAAGAAATAATCTATAAATATAAATAAAATATAAATATTTTCCTCGATTTGCAATGGCTTCAGCCGCTATAGTTCTTCTTCTTCTTCCCTGCAACAGGGTTGCCAGATGTTTTCACATTTCGGGGAAATATTAAAATAATATTTGGGGAAAAGCAAATAAACTTATATCAATTATAATTCATTTATTTTCAACTATTCAAAAATTGATTTTTTGATAAACTTTTTCTTAAATTATTTTTAGTATTTTAATAAAATATTGGTCATATATATTTATTATTTCGCAATTGATACATATAAAAGCATTTTTTAAAAATGTTTATAGGAAGATTATTTTTTCTTGGATCTTTACAATTTTTTCTTCAATGAAATATTAACTACATATTAATTATTTAAGAATAAAACATAATTTCTGATATATAATAATAACTTAAAAATACAAAATTATATTTAATAATATCATAACAAAAAAACACCTAATGAAAATAAATAATAAAAAAATAATATTATATAAATAATAAAAAAATAATTTTATAAATAATAAAAAAATAATATTATATAAATAATAAAAAAATAATATTATATAAATAATAAAAAAATAATATTATATAAATAATAAAAAAATAATATTATATAAATAATAAAAAAATAATATTATATAAATAATAAAAAAATAATATTATAAAAATAATAAAATATAATCAAAATATTTAAGAAAAGTCAAAACTTTAGAAATTTATTAAATATATTATTATTTTTTCGAAGTTATCTCTCAAATATTATCATAATTATTTTTTTCATAAATTTAAATACCTTTACTATTATTCATATTTTTCTTTGATTTTCCCTCTAACACTCTAACCCTCTCTTTCACACTCGTTTCCCCCTATCGTTTATATGGATTTTCCTGGATTTTATTTCCCCGTCTCCGACTCATAAATAATTTTTATTCATCTATTGATGGTGGCACAAGTGTGTGTGTGTGTTTGTGTGTTGAGTCCTTGTAGGAATGTTTGTATGTTGATGTGACCAGATTCACATAAATACATGTGTGTGTGTGTGTGTGTCGATATCCATACATACATCTATAGACATTTGTCGTTGTATTTGTGTTCGGGCCGGTTCAAGGTTTCCGCATTGGAAGGAAAATTCAAAAAATTCAAAAAGGAACGTTTTGTACATGAAAGGTTTTTATATGAATTCTTTCTTTGGTCGATGAGAGGAAGGAAAGGAGGAGAGAGAGAGAGGAAGAGGAGGAGGAGGAGGAGGAGGAGGAGGAGAAGGGGATGAAGGAGAGGAAGGAGGATGTGGGAGCGAGAAAGAAGGCCGGTCGAGGTCTCCACTTGCTCCTCATTCTATCCGCTGCTTCCTCCCTCACATGCCACGCCCTCTTGACCCCCTTCGCTGACGACGATGAAAACGACAATATTGATTTTGGAGGGCCATAAATTTCACATACAACAACAACAATAACCTCACAGCAACAACAACAACAACAATAGCCAAAACCCTCGAGGCTTCAGGCATGACTCAAAGCCACGAGGATGAAATATTAATTGGAGTGGAGTTTTCATTGTTGTTGTCAAGAGTTACTGTTGTTGTTGTTATCCAATGTTGTTGTTATCCAGTGTTGCTGTTGTTGTTGTCAAGAGTTGTTGTTGTCTTGTAGTTTTTTGTGGAATTTTTCAAGATCAAAAATTGTCAGGAAACGAACATGAAATAAATTTCATGAAAAATTCTAGGAACACATTTCACATGAACGATGAATTGTTGATTTTTGGAGAATTTTTGCGGAGAAGAAACACATGAGATCAGAATTCGTAGTTTTAAAAAGAATATATTTTTATTGTATTTCTTATCATACTTTATTTATATGTGGTTATTAATATTTTTTATAAATATTTTATTTTTTTATCATTTTTATACTTTGACAGAAAAATATTATTAAAATAACCTCTGTTGCAGAATCACAATTAATTTTAAAAAGCATATATTTTTATTGTATTTCTTATCATACTTTATTTATATGTGGTTATTAATATTTTTTATAAATATTTTATATTCATTTCATTATTTTTTTTATCATTTTTATACCATTTTAATGTTTACTAATTTTACTAATTTTAGATCTTTCTAAATTTTTTTCTTTTTTTTTTTTTGTATATACTTTTTGTTTTGTATACCAAAAAAGAAACATTGTAATACCTCAAGTTTCGACAGCCGATTTCGATCAATCGCTCTCTTCACTCATTCGCATGGCTCGTTCTCTTGTTATCTACATCTCACTCACCCTAGCTTCTCTCTGCCTCTCTGAAATGAGTCCTTAATGAGTAAAAACACTTCATTAGGACGTCCGCGGTTGATCTCGAACTTTCGTTCTTCGCCTTCTCCGAACCGAAAGCAAACCCTTGACCAATCCTCAACCATTCTATCTGTTTCTCTACCTATCTCTCTCTCTCTCTCTCTCTGTGTTTTTCCACTTCCTCTCACTCTCCTCTCCCTTACTCTCTCTCTCCCCCTGTATCTCTCTCATTCCCTCATCGACAGTCGTTGTATTTGCTCAACCGACCAACAATTCGTCTCGCCCCGAAGAGCATCAAATTTTAATGTTTCCGGCGAATGGATGGCAAACAAAATGGCGGCGAACGTTTCCGGTGAGGCGAACAAACATCGATGGGAGGTTGAGAGCGAGAGAGAGGGAGAGAGAGAGAAAGAATGTGTGGTGAAAGGGGAGTAAGAGAGAGAGAGAGAGAAGTAGACAGACCGAAAGACAAACAAACGGAGAAATGAAGAGACGGACTATTGGAGAGAAAATTGAGGATGGATGGACAGATGTATGACGATAGAGTGACAAAACGACGGATAGATAGATGGACAGATGGACTTTCGAACAGATAGAAAGACAGACAAACGAACAGATAGAAAGACAGACATAGAGAGAGAGAGAGAGAGATAAAAGAAGAAGAGGAAATGTGTAAACAATCAATTCGAGGTCCCAACGGCGACGCTCATTGGAGTCGTTCAATCAGTTCATTAATCAATTTCTCAATCACTTCATCAATTGCTCAATGACCAACAACCCCAATAAATCGTCCATTCCACTAATTGGATGGCCACGCCCACTCGTTTTCCGCCCCCGGGGAGCCCTCGACGAATTTTGGCGCCTCTCGCCTGGCAACAAATGTCAGAATCGTCGCCGTTCGCCATCTGCCGACACTTTGACACGAACACACGGACACTCACATGGACACTCACATGGACACTCACATGGACACTCACACACACTTATTCATTCACTCACGCACTCGTCGTCGATCGGGTTCATGGCGAAAATTTAATTATTTAAATACGGCCGCGCATCGGAATTGAAAACTTCTGCCAACTGCCTGCCTGTCTCTCCAACTGTCTGTCCAACTGTCTGTCCAACTGTCTGTCCAAATGTCTCTCCAACTGTCTGTCTAACTGTCTGTCGAACTGTCTGTCCAACTTTCCACCCTACTGTCCGTCGAACTTTCTGTTTTTTGTCCGTCCATCTGTCCGTCCATTTGTTCGTCTGTCTCTCTGCCTCTCCCTCTCCTTATCAATCTGCCTGTTTCTGTCTGTTTTTTGGTTGGTTTGTGGTTTTGTCTGCTCTCTCTCCTCTGTCTGTCCGTCTGTCTATCTGTCCGTCCGTTCGTTCAATTATCTTTTTATTGGATCGAACGATGATTGCACTTATTTTTGTCTGTCCCATGATTTGACTACCGATTTCTCTCTGTCTGTCCTTCAATCAGTTATTTGCCTTCGTTTTTTTGTCTGTCTCAGTTTTTTGACTATCTAGTCTCTGTTTCATGTCTATCTGTCTCCTGTTTCATGTCTATCTGTCTCCTTTATTTGTCTATCTGTCTCCTTTATTTGTCTATCTGTCTCCTTTATTTGTCTATCTGTCTCCCATTTCGTCTCTCCAATGATTCCAAGATTTTTTTCTGTATTTTTTTTCATCACATTTTGGTTAAAATTTCGAACGAAAAATTTCCTCAAATCCCTGCATAAATCATTCCATCTGTCATTTGTTACGAAATATGATTTTACAAATATCTATCTGTCCTGTCTTCTCATATATCATGTCAGATCGTTTACATTTTCTCTCTGTTCTCACACTCTTTCTCTATCTATCTCTTTCTCCACCATGTATTGCTCTCTCTCTCTTTCTCGGTCTGTCTCTCTTTTTGCTCCTCAATTTGCCTTTTCTCTCTCTTTTTCCACTCATGTCCGTCCTTTTGTTTGCTTTTTGTTCAACTGTCTGGCTGTCTATCTGTCTGCTTCTCTTCGATGTATGGGTGAAAGCGTTTTTATTGTTGTTGTAATTTATGTCGTTGTTGCTGTAGATGTTGCTGTTATGTATGTGTGTTTGTTGAAAAATCCATGGCTTAAACACATAATCGAATTTTCATTTGCCTAGCAAATATTTAATTATTTTAATTAGTATTTATTCTCAAATTAAATTACACAAACAAACACAACTACAATAACAAAATTCAATTACGTGTAGGGATATAAATAAACATGAAATTCCTGCGATACACACACACACACACATATATACAAACATGTATGTATGAACGTAGATGTGAAAATTTGAGAGAAATATTGAGGGGAAAATGATTCAATTGATTTGGAAAAAAATGGTATAAAATTGAAATTAAATGTTAAAAAAATATCAAAAAATTCAAAAAAAAAATCAAATAAAAAATCTACAAAAACTAAATATTACTCATGGATAAATTTAATCTATTTTTATATAGTTTTTTCTAAAACAAAAAAAAAATGTATCCTTATTCGAGAAATTCACCTGATTCTTCATGTGACCACAATCATCGGTCGACTTGTGGTTTTCCATGCTGCCTTTAATTATAATCAATTTATAACCCATTATTTTAATTCATTGGTTATGTTTTCATCATGTGTTATACTTTTTTTTGTGGTTTGCTTTTGTGGTTATTGGTGATTTATTTTCTCTTACTGGTTATTTATTTTCTCTGTATCGAAAATTTAAACCATGTGAATTTTATAGATACAAACAAATTTTAAACAATTTAATTCAATTTCTTTGATTGATATACATCAAAAAAAATATATTGTAAATTTCTCTCCATCCACCCATCCGTCCATCCATTACAACAAAATGTTTACCTTTTTCGGTCTCTGCCTGAAAAAAACAATAACAATTGTAAATAAAGAAAATGAAAACATCGAAATAAAAATAAATAATGGAAAAACGTGATTTTAAGCGTTGCGATTTTTTTAATGCGTTCTTTATAGCAATCAAATTTAATGTGGAATTACATGCATTTTTAATATGGTTTAATTGAATTAACCGAAATAAAATGAATTACATGGGTTTAATTTAAATGGGTTTAACGTTTTTATTCAATTAAATTTTGTATTCAATGCATTTTTTTATTCAATTAATTTTTGTATTCAATTCATTTTTTTATTCAACAAATTTTTTTATTCAATTCATTTTTGCATTCAATTAATTTTTTTTTATTTAATTAATTGTTTTTAATTTAATAATAGTTATTTAATTTAATGTTCGTTGCATTTTTTTGTAACATATTTTCATTAAATATTTCGTAGAATTTTTTAAATAGCTTTTCAATTATCATTGCAATTAATTATGAAGGAGCTCTTATTAATAATTTCTTTTAACAATTGGGTTAATTAATTAAAATAGTTGAAATAATTATTTTTACATAATTGTTTATTATTTAAATTTTTTTTTAATTGGATTAGATGTGTAAATTGAATTTTCGTTTTTCTACTCGCGAGATAAATGAGATTTTGAACTAAATTCGTTCTAAAAGGATAAATTTAACTGATTTAATCAGGCGCTTAGATTTAATTAAAACTTGACTAGTTATGACGCTTTCACCAACACCACCACAACACCAACACTCACATACACATGCCTAAGGATACATTTGTTAAATACACAAACTCACGGACATAAGCTTTTAATTAGCTTATATCTAATTTTCTCTTTCGCCCACGTTTGAAATAAAATAAATTTAAAATTCATTAAAAGCACTTTTCGCCAACGTCGAATGTAATTAAAAATGTTTATATAAAACATTTTCAGCTACCAATTTGTTATTATAAGCAGAATGAAAAAGGACATCCATCGAATGCGATGAAAATAGTTGAAAATAAAAAATATTTTCTGTTTTTTTTTTTTAATTTTGGAATATTATCACAGAAAAATAAACGTAATAGCGGAAATTGATAATTATATTATTTGAATTAAACCAATTACCTGAATTGAATAGAATAATTCGAAATTGATATAAATAATATGAAATAATACGATTATTTTACTACGATATCACTATTATTAGCCAGGGTTATGAAACGAATAATCAATCCTAATTATATGTTTAATATAACGTTTAATTATACAAGGTAAAGGTATACACAATATTAATAAATTTAAGAATATTCAAAATAAATATATAACTCTGGCTTAAAAGATTTATCGGAGGGTGAAAAAATTGTTCCAATAAAATAAATCGATTGAAAAAATAAAAATTCCAAAATACACAAACTAACAAAAAGTCTTCAATCTTTGATTCTGTAAATGCAAAAATCCCAATGAATTTGGAAGACAATTTATCTCAATTATCATCAGCACAATTCATCATCATATTAAAAATATTCATATGAATATAAGATCAATTAAAAAATATAAAAAACATATAAAAAAATATATTAAAAAATCATGAGGATATATTGGAAAATATTGCTCATATATTGAGGAAATGAAAGGCAATTGATAATATATTGAGGAAATAAAAGAAATATATTTGGGGTGGAAATGAAAGTCAATAAAAGCAATGCATAAAATTATAATGATCGAATATTCGCGAAGAAGATTGCAATTAAAAATAATAAGAGATTTTTTTATTTGATTTCATATGTTGTTGTTATTGTTGTAATCATTATTATCAACCTTTTGTTGTTTCTGTTTTTGATGTTGCTTGGGTTTGTTTTTTTTTATTATTATTTTTTTTTATTACATTATTATTGTCATAATTGACATCGTTGTTGTTGTTGTTGTAGTAGTTGTTGTCATTCGATTCACCGAAGATTTATTCATTCACCAATTGGTTTCTCCGAATGCAGGGCGCTGGCCACGCCTTCATCGTTCACGCCTCTTGTGGCAATAATTCAATGAGACGACGAGAGACCATTAACTTGGCCCAAACAAATTTACATAATTTCCGCATCGAGCGTCGTTAATTTGTAAATTTGTTTGCAATTAATTATTTGTTTGTTCGAACGATCGTTCGTTCGTTCGTTTATTCATTCGGTTCGTTGTTTTTGTTCTTCATGGTGTTGTTGAAATTCATGGTGTTGTTGTTTTTCATGTTGTTGTTGTTCTTCATGTTGTTGTTATTGTTTGTTATTGTAATTGATTTTCATCCCACTGTCGTTACCGTTGCTTACAATGTGTTTACCTGGTAATGTATGCGGTAATGCAGACTGCAACTGTAATTTACTTAGCCTTGTAATTAATGGCAAAAGCAGACACGGAGAGAGAGAGAGATAGAGACAGAGAACAATAGCTAGAGAGGGAGAGAGGCAGAGAACAAAAGACAGGGCGAGAGGGAGAGAACAA
>CM029564.1:25006866-25021844 GCA_017309665.1 Coelopa frigida
ATCGTAAATTGCAGTTGCATCCTCGTAGTTAATGGAAATCGTTGTTGTTGTTGTCGACTTTGATGTTGTTGTTTTGGCACTTTTGTTGTTTTTGGTTGACAATTTTCTTTTTTTTTTAGTGGAATACGATGTTATTCTTGTAGAAAAGATGTTGCTTTTGTTGAATCTCATGTTGTTTTTGTTGAATCTGATGAAACAAAAAAAAAAAAATTTGTAATTTGATATAGTTTTTGTATTGTGAAATTATCGAAATAATAGAAAATAACTATAAAATTATTGAACAATAGCAACAACAATGTCAATGTCATAACAAAAACAACAAAAATGGCAACAACAACAAAAATAACAACAGCGACAACAATAATAAATAAATTAAGAGAAAACCAAATTTTGACAAGAACAGAAAATAAAAAAAATAGCAGCAAAAATAATCTAAAATTAAATCAATAAAAATTAAAACAATACAAATTACTGCAATAAAAATATAAAAGTAAAAATGAAAACAATAAAAAAATAAAATAAAAAAAATTAAAACAAAATAATTAAAACAGCAAAAATTAAATCAATAAAAATATAAATCGCGAAAGTTAAGTAACAAAATGAAAAACAACAAAAAAAATTTAGTTGGCATCAATTTCAAAAACAACAACAACAACAATGTTATGCGAACAAATCATCGACGGAAAATGTTCGCGCCAAATTGAACTTAACCTTGGCTTAAAAAGCGCTTAACGAGAATCCTGTCCACTAACTTCATGGTATCGTTCCTATTTCTTCTTCTCTCTCTCTCTCTCGTTCTCTCTCTCTCTCTCTCTCTCGTTCTCTCTCTTTCCCTCTCTTTCCTTCCCTGCCACAACCCTTTGGCCTCTCATCACCCAGTGATTGCTTCCATCCCTCCCTTTCTCTCCCTTTCTCTCCCTTTCTCTCCCTTTCTCTCCCTTTCTCTCCCTTTCTCTCCCTTTCTCTCCCTTTCTCTCCCTTTCTCTCCCTTTCTCTCCCTTTCTCTCCCTTTCTCTCCAAACTCAGTGGCTTCGGTGGTGAAAACTTCGTAACCAAACGACAACAAGAGCAAAAACCGACAAAACAACAAAAGCAGTAACAACAACAAAAGCAGTAACAATAACAAAAGCAATAACAACAACAAAAGCAGTAACAACAACAACATGGTTATCGACAACAGAAGCAACTGCAATATATCATATGATGCAGTATAATAGAACAACAACAACAATAACAACAATAGCAACATCATTTGGAACAATAATAACAACATGAGCAGCAGCAACAACAACAACAGGAACAAAAAACAACAACAATGAGTTGGTCAAACAAAACGTGGTTTAAACTGAGAGCCGTCGAGAAGAAAAACAAAAACATATAAGCAACAAAAACGATAACCACAAAAAAAAATGGAAACAAGAACGACAAAAACAAAAACCACAACAAAAATTACAACAACAATAAAAAAAACCACAACAACGATGCCAACTACAACAACAACAATACAATGACCACCAGAGTTTAAACAAAACCGACAACAACAACAAAAACAAAGTTATGATCCGCATTAGTAACAACAACAACAACAAAAACAAAGTTATGATCCGCATTAGTAACAACAACAACAACAACAAAAACGACATCGACAACAAATAAATTACTATGGTCAAAAGTGCAACAAAAACAATCGCAACAACAACAACAACAATAAAAATCCCATTATAATAACCCGATGAGTGTTGAAAATGCAAAACGACAGAAATGGAAATCAATTAATTTCTAATTTTCTATATTGTAATTAAATTTCTTTCTTTGAATTTAAAATTACAAAAATGAGAATTTAAATTCTTGTAGTATTTTGGTAAAAGAAAATATTATAAATTAAAATTTTTTAAAGTTTAGACAAATATTTTTTTTTTAGTCAAAATGAAACCAAAAAATATTTATTTATAAATTATTTCCAAAAAAAACCAATTTTATAATATGACATTTTATCTTTAAAAAAAACAATGAAGTCTGAATTCAGTATAAAAATTAGTAAATTCTAAAAAATCAAAATAAATTTAAAATAAGTTCAATTATGGAATTTATCTTAAATTTATTTAGCTTTTGAGATTTCGGAGAATATTTAAAAATTTTTAAAATTTCAAACGAAAACACAAAAAAAATAATTGTATAATATATTTCAAATATAATTTTTATTGGCAATTTAAACTCTTAAACCCTTCACGAGCTTTCTAAACTGATATTCATAATTTTTCATCTTCATGTTTCCTTCTCTTGTGTTCGGCAAAGCAAACAAGTGAAAAAATTGATGAAGAAGTGAAATTAATTTACTTCAAAGCAAACACATGTACACATTAGCCCAAACACAGACACACATACACACACACACACACACTGGCATAATTTATCATCCGTTAATGCGAAGTCTTTACACGAAGGACTTCCGACGGCCGAAGCCGAAGCTTGGACGGATTTCATCGTTTTCTTCGTTATTTTCTTCATCTCCATCGTTTGCCTGCGTTTGTCCTCTCCTTTTCTCTCTCTCTCTCTCTGTCTTTCTATCTCTCTCCTTCTATCGCTCTCCTTCTCTCTCTCTCACACCTTACTTCGCTTAGTCTTTTCTCTTGTTTCCTTCAAAATTTTCTCCTTCGTCGACTACGTTTTGTTTCACGTTCACTAATGACTCGTTTATTGTTGTTATTTTTGATGTTGTTGTATTTGGAAATGCTCTTTTATGTTGTTGTTGTTGTTGTTGTTGTGAATATACTTTCAGTCGATGCTGTTATTGTTGTTTCTTTGCATCATTAATCTTTCAAGCTTCAAGTGTGAATTTTTCGCATTTGTTATTTTTTGTTGTTATTTTCAGTTATTTTCGGTATTATTGTTGTTGTTGTTGTTGTTGTTGTTATTTCTTGTTATTGTTGTTGCTCACTAGAAATTTCTACAAATTGTTTTCAATTTCACTTGACTCGCTACAACAACTACAATAACAACAACAACAAGAATAACAATAACAAAAGTATGGAGCGTATTCTCCTGCAGCAACATTTTCATTATCAACAAAAGTCTCTACATTATTATCATCGTCATCAACAACATCATCGTTATCAAAAACATTATCATCAACGTCATCATCATTAACAACATCATCATCATCATTAACATCATCATCATTAACAACATCTTCATCATTAACATCATCTTCATTAACATCATCTTCATTAACAACATCATTATCATTAACATCATCTTCATTAACATCATCGCCAAAACAAAAAATTTCATTAGCCATAGTAGAAACATTTCAATTTGATAAACATACATACATATATCATATACATACATAAAAATATCAACAACAACAACAAAAAAACACATACAATTCTACAAAAATGGAAACAACAACAATAAATTCCAACAACAACAAATTCCAACAAAATTAAATTCCAACAACAATAAATTCCAACAACAACAAATTCCAACAACAATAAATTCCAACAACAATAAATTCCAACAACAATTACAACTGGAGGTGAAAACATCAAATGACTTCAATCTCACTCCCTCCCTCTCCCTCTCTTTTCTCTGTCCCTCTCCGCTATCTCAATCCTTCTCTCTCTCTCTCTCCCTCTCTCTTTCACTCTCCCTCTACTTCTCACACTCTCACTTTCACTCTCATTTAAACATTATCTTCTAACAGCAACAGAAATAACAATCATAATTTGTATCCTCCACAAGAATAACAACAAAAATAACTACAACAACAACAAAAAACAACAACAATAAGAACACCATAAGTAACATAAATATATTTCCATAACAAAAACAATAACAGGCAAAAGGAAAAACAACATGTTTGTTTAATTAACTTTGAAAATTCTAAAATTGCTCTTCATTGAAATTACAATCGTTTCACTCACAACAACAACAACAAGAGCAACAACAACAGAAACAACAAGAGCAACAGCAACAGAAAAAAAAACAAGAGCAACAACAATAAAAACAACAACAACCGAGCAAAAGAATTACATACCGAGGATAAATGAAACAGACACGAGAAGAAGATGGAAGAAGGAGGGAGGGAAAGAGAAAGTATGTGAGAAAGGGAGAGAGAAAGGGAGAGTAGGAGGGAGAAAAAAAGAAAGAAAGGGAAAGAGAGAGTGAAAGAGAGGAATGAAATCGCTTTCAGCCACCGGCTTCAAATGAAAAATTAAAATTTTCAATGCAAATGACATTTTAATATATTTTCCATAATTGTTTTTCATCTCTGGTTTTGATTTAAATCCAAGTAATTTTTGTTGTTGTCGTTGTTGTTGTCAATTGTTTTTGTTGTTGTAAATTTGTTGTTTTTATCAAATTTTGTTGTTGTTGTCGAATGTTTTTCTTCCTTCAATTTGTTATTGTCATTGATTTATTTACTTTTGTTGCGAATGTTTTTTTTTTTTCTGATCCTTTAAAATGATTTTCCAATAAATATTGCTTTTAATTAGTTGCTGCATTTGATTACCTCGATAGGGCAATATTTTGAGTGCAAAAAGGTGTCTGCATCGCTTTATTCCCGATGGCATCTCTGAAAGCATGCAAAAAAGATTTTTTACTATTAATTATTATTTTTTTGTTCTGTTTATTTGAATGATTTTTTAATATATAGATATTTTTTTTGTTTTGAATTTTGTAATTTTTCTTGATTTTTTGATTTATTTTCAGTTTTTTATTTTTACCTATCTCTTTTAGATATATATTTTTTTTCAATATTAAAATTTTTTGTTGTGTTTTCGTTTTTTTTTACTGCTTTCATTTATAAATTTATTTTGTTAGTTTTATGTTTACCTAAGGATTGTTTTTTTATTTTTTATATTGATAATCATGATTTTAAATTTCTGATTCTGATGTTTCTGAATTTTTATACATTTTCCTTTGAGTCTCATGGTATCATGCACTCACTATTCCTATCTCTCTCTCTCTCACCTCTCCTTTACTTCCTCCGTTCCCCAACCCCAATTTATTCAATGCCATCCAAATCTTATTCCTCGGCACGAAGCAATTACAAAAGCACACACTCGACCCTTAAAATAACTCTCAATCCCACTTGGCTCCTTCTCTCTATCACTCTCTCCCTTTCTTTCCTTCTCTCTCTCTCTCTCTCGCCATGTCTTCCTCTCTCCCGTTCTATCTCCCTCTCCCTCTCTCATTGACAGCCTCTGCACTCAGCTCGATTGCAATGAGTTTTGCTCATTCTTCATGCATGAGACCGGAACCGGAAACAGAATCAGAATCAGAACTCGGCACGAAGTCCAAGAGACGGACACGAAGTTGGTTTCATTTCGAAAAAGCTGTCGATTTTCTAAGTCAGTGGGACAAATGGAAAAAGGCAACAACAATAATAACAACAACAACAAAACAGACACAAAACAATAGCAACAAACAACAAAAACAATAGCAACAAGAACAAAAATAATAACAAAACGAGAAGAGCAAACACAATGAATCCATTAAAAGCCATCGTCATTGCTGTCTCTGTCACTCACTGTTGCTATCCTTGTTGTCGTCGTCGCCATCGTTGTTGTCGTCGTTGTTGTTGCCATCGTCCTTGTTGTCGTCCTTGTTGTCATCCTTGTCTCTCGTTGTCTTCTCTCTCTCCTTCCCTCGAATCCTTTGACGCGATGATTTTAACTACAAATTTCGTTGGTTTCATTGTTTTAAATATTTTCTCCCACTCTTCACCTCTTCAACTTCTTCCTCTTGTCTACTTCTCATTCACTTTCCATTATCTGCTTCTACTCAACCTCTTATTTTCATCTTCCTCTACTCAACCTCTTATTTTCATTTCCCTCTACTCATCCTCTTCTTTTCATCTTCCTCTACTCATCCTCATCTCTTCATCTTTGTCTACTCATCCTATTTTCATCACTTCTCATTTCCTTCTCCTTTCAACCAGCTGCTTTCTTAAAGAGTTCTTCATCCTTTCTTCCATCCCACCTTCGTTTCCTTCCTTTCTTCCTTCCCACCTTCGTTTCCTTCCTTTCGTTCTCCTTGTTGTGCTTTTGTTTCTGTTTCTTCATCTGCCACTTGGACTTCTTTTCTTCCAACTCATCCTCCTCCTCTTCCTCTTCAACATCTTGTGCTTCGTCTTCATGGTCCTCTTCTCGCCTTTGTCTTATTCCATCTCAGTCTTTCTCCACACTATCTTCTTCACTCTATATCCTCCACTCAGTCTTCTCCTCTCCTTCGTCTCCTCTTCTCCACTACTCTTTCCTCAATTCATCTCCTTTCCTTCCATTCTGTGTCTTGTTGTTTGTCGCTTTCTCACGTGTCAAATTGTTTTGCAAGATTTATTAAGATTTAAAAGCATTTGGCGAGAGAAAATCGTGTTGAGTAGGGAGAGGATGCGAAGGAAGAGGGCAAGAAGGGAGATGATGCGAAGGAGATGGAAAGGAAGTGAAGGAGGCCAAAGAAAAGGAGGTGAATCTCTAGGTGAAGACAATAAAGTGAAAGAAAACGATCAAGTGAAAGGAAAAGGAGACGAACAAAAGAAAGGAAAATGAAACGAAGAAGTCAAAGAAGAAGGAAACGAATAATTGAAAGAAGAAAAAGAACAAATAAATGAAAAGAGAAGGAAACGAATAATTGAAAGAAGAAAAAGAACAAATAAAAGGCAGACGGAAAGGCGAATAAGGACCAGATTGAAGGAGTCAACATCCCAACATCCTGTGAGAAGGAGGAAAATTAAATCGACCCCAAGAGACGACCGTCGATGAGAAGAATTTATTGTTTCAGGCTTTGGTGGAATCGATATTTGAAGGCAGAGGGAGACTAAAACGATGACAGAGAAATTTTGGGAAATCTCATTCATCTCTTTCATCTTCTCTCTTTCAATTATTCTCTCCACAAGTATCCTTCTGTCTATACAACTATAATTCTCGTTCTACAACTATCCTTCTCGCTCTACAACTATCCCTCTCTCGCTCTACAACTATCACTTTCATTCATGAGATTCCTTCCTATAATTCTCATCCTTCCTCTCGTTAGACTTTCAACAAACTCAATCTCAGCTCAACTCATTCACATGTCAAAATTATTCTCCTTCTCACTCACACGCTGGCGCTCACTCTGTCTCACTCAGCATTATATCTCTCTCTCTCTCACACACACTATTTCCATCTCACTCTCACTCTCTGTCGGTCTCTGTCTTTATTTAAGATGATTAAAATTGCGTGCGAGAGCATTTAATATGCAAATCGTCATATTTTAACAGCTTTTGGATTTGGTTGTGGGTTTGTTTTGGTTTTAGTTGTTGTGTTTTGTTGTTTAGTTTGTTTTTGTATTTATTGTTGTTGTTATTTCGCATTTGACTAACTGACTGAGTGAAATGTTTCTCATTTTTGTTGTTTCTCCTTGATGTCGAATTCGTTGTTATTGTATTCGGCATTGCTGTTGTCATCATTGTTGTTGTACACATCATTGTTGTTGTTGTATTCATCATTATTGTTGTTGTTGTTCCCGTTTATTATTGTCATCTCTCTATTCCCATTGTTAAGAAGCTTTAAATGCATCTAATTTCATGCTTTATTATTATTAATGCAAATTTGGATATGAAATATGATTTCCATAAACTTGCAGTCTAATTCAAATTTATTAGAGCATAACTGAAAATAACAACAACAACAACTTCGACTACAACTAGTACCAAACTAGGAACAACAACATCAAATTGTTCTCGAAATGAGCAAAAGGGAAATGAATTCAGAGCGAGAGCGAATTAAATAGAAGAATAGTAATGAAAGAAACAGGAAAAAGAGAAGAATAGTAATGAGAGCGAAACATGAAGAAGTAGAAGAAGAATTTAATGAGGAAAGGATTTTATTATAGGAAAATCTTCTCATAAAATCATAAAATTTTCATGATTTTCTTTTTTCTATTCTCTCATGAGAAAATAAATGAAAAGAATATGAGATGAGAAAATTAATTAGAAAAAGTATACTACACAAAATAGTTAAATAAATAATATTACATAAAATTCATGTTTTTAAAATAATAATAAAAAAAACTATACAAAATATATAAAAAAAATTAAATAGAAAATAAAAACAAACCAAAGAAAAAAAATAAAGAAACAAACAAAGAAAAAAAAACAAAAAATGATTTAAAAAATATACACATAATTAAAATCGAAAAATATACTAAAATTGTAAAAGATCAAATAATGTAAAAAATAACAAAAATAAATATAAGAGAAATCTAAGATAAAATTTAATACTCATAAAAATAATATGAAGAAACTATTGAAGGATTGATTTAAGGAAGAGGAGTCGTCTGAGATAAAGCTTATGAAGACCGATACTTATGGTATTGGATTAAGTAATTTAAATGTCTCCAGGTCGAAGGGATTTGAAAATGACAGCCTGACCATAAACTTGAGAATTTCCTTCCTCGATTCAGTTTTGGACTTTTGGGCTTTGGATTATTTAAATTCTTTCAAGATTATTCTTGGAGTGATTTGTGGAGAAACATGCATTGAATATTTACATAAATAATTGAGCAAATGTGGAATTGTGAAGAAAAGAGAGAGGGAGTGAGGTAGAGAAAGACATTAGAGAAGAGAAGGAGAGAGAGAGAGAGAAAGTGGGAGAAACAGACAAAGAGCAGTTGTTGAATACGAGTCGATTGCGAAATAAATTTGAGAAATCGATTTGTGAATAATTCGAAAATCGATTGAGAACGGGAAGTGAGAGTGGGAGAGGGAGAGAGAGAGAGGAAGTGATAGACAGAGTGAGAGGAAAAGTTGGAGATAGAGTGAGAGAAAGAAGAATAAAATGGAAAAACAAATGTGGATTTTACGGAAATTCAAATGTGAGAAAATATTTCAAATGAGGATTACATGAAATTATGAGAAGTAATGGAAGAAAGATAAATAAAGGAAATACATATGAGAAAAAATAAACATTTTAAAAAGGAAATAATTTCAATGAAGAATAATAATTTCATTTAATTAAAATAATAATTTACATATAAAAAAATAATTCATTTAATTTAAATAATAATTTGCATATATAAAACTAATGAATGAATGTAAAATGGACAATGAAAAGAAAGTGAGAAGATGAAGAAAAACGGGTGAAAATAAAATCGAAAATTGAGTGAGAATTTAATAAGAATTTGAATGAGAAATTTAACAAGGGATTAAATAGAAAATTGAACGATGAATTGAATGTTAAATTGAACGAAGAATTCAATGTGAAATTGAACGATGAATTGAATGTCAAATTGAACGATGAATTCAATGTTAAATTGAACGATGAATTCAAAAAATTTCTGATATTTTGGTAAAAATTTTAAAATCGCCTGAAATCGCCAATAACGAGGACACCGAAGTCGAATCACGAATCACAGCCGTAGGCAGAAAGTTTTGTCCATTCATTTCGACTCGTTCTCTGTCCCTCTATTTTATTCGCCCTCTCTCTCTCTCTCTCTCTCTCTCACTTGCACCCTGTTCGCTCGCCTCTGGGCGAAAAGAGCTTGCAATGCAAATCACGTGACACGTGACGTGGCTGGGGGCGTGAGGTTAGGGCGTGGTGGGGTCAGAGGACGAGGGGGCGGAGGACGAGCGGGGGAGGGGGCGAAACTAATTTGCAAACAAAACGCGAGCACACGTTGCTAACTACAACAACAATTAGAACTACGACAACAACAACTATGGCAAGGATAATAATAACAATAATAATAACAACAACAACAATAACAACAAAAACAACAACAATAACAACAACAACCATACCGTTTATGATTAGAACGAGGACAATAAAACAGAACAACAACAACAACAACAACAACAAGTACAATGAGGCCAACTGGAGATAACAATAACAACAACTATTAAAACAACAACAACAACAACTATTAAAACAACAACAACAACAACAACAAATACAGTCACAATAACAATAACAACATGGACGATCGCTGGCGTTGATCGTTGATAACAATTTCGAAATTAACCGCTACTCTTGATGCCGCTGGGGGAGAGAGTGAGAGAGATGAAGAGGGAGGAAGAGAGAGGGTAGGAGTGAAAAAGAGAGAGAGAAGTAGTGATAAAGAGAGAGAGAAGTAGTGATAAAGAGAGAGAGAGAATGAGAGACAGAGGAAGGTAGAAATGGTGATAGAGAGGGAGCGACGAAAGAAGGAAGGAAGGAAGAGAGAGTGGGCGACAGTTTTATCAGAACTATCAAAGGACACCAAATGTCACAAACACACACACTCACAGCTCCACTCACACACACATACACTCGCATTCACACACATTCACTCACTCACATACACTCGCATTCACACACATTCACTCACTTACATTCACTCACACACACTCACTCAACTGCTCACACGAACACTCTGCGGAACAATCATGGAAACAAATTCACTCAAACAAATAGACATTCATTCGCACATTCTCTCGCTCTCTTTTTCTCACTCACCTTTCCACCATTCTGACAATGTTCTTCTCTCTCTCTCTCACTCTCTCACTCTCTGGTTGTTTCTTTTTTGGCTTTTTGTCTCACCCTCTCTCTTACTATCTCACACTCTGTCTCTTATAAATGGTGGACACCGAGGCATGCGACAGATTGCAGAAGCACCGCTAGCAACAACAACAACAATGACAATAACAACACCACCAGCACTATCACCACCACCACCATCAACAACAACAAAAACAACAACAACAAATTGTCTTTTGTCTCCTGGGATCGTTTTGCTGTCGTGTTTATGAAAATGAAGAGCGACAACAGCGATGGAGGCGGCACAACAACAACAAAAACAACAACAACAAAAACAACAACAACAAAAACGACAACAAGAAATACAACAACAACAAATACAACAACAACAAAACTAACAAAATCGAGGAACAACAAAATCTACCAACAAGAAGCACAAAATATGGCAACAAGAACAACAAAATGTTGCAAGTTGCAACTCTGCAGCAGTAGTTGTGTGAGTGTGATTGTGTGTGTGTGTCTGTTTCCTGTTCTTTGCCTCCCGAAATATGTGTGCATGATGGAGAAAATATATGTATGTCCATATATGTATGTTTATATACACATACATACATACATACATATATACATATGTCTATGTCTATTCGTGCATGTGTGGAAAATTTGCGATCCCGATGCGAATGAAAGTGAAGGATGGTCAGACGATGTGAGGGTGAGGGTGAGGGTGGGGGCGTGGCACAAATGGCGGAAAAGGAGAATAGAAATAGACAAGGGAAACAGATATAGGAAGGAAGAGGAGGGAAAAAGATATAGGAAAAGACCGAGAAAAAGCTAGAGTAAAAGACAGATGAAATACAGAGGAATAAATAGAGGAATGATGGATGAAAAAATAGATGAAATATAGAGGAAGGAAAAAATTGGCAAATAGAGCCAAAGATGGTCAAGAGAAAACAACAGTAAATTCAGACAAATTATAGAAAACAATATGAAAACCAAAATAGAAGAATATGTGTGATGATGGACAGATAAACTAGGACTATGATCAGACAGACTGTGGCTAAGGACAGACAGATTGAGCCACAAACGGACGGACAGACGAAGCTGCAGACCATAGGAAAGAGAGAAAAAACTACTAAGAAAACCAAAAACCAAAACAAAAAAGAGAACCAAAAGAACAAAGTGAGAAACAAACAGAGCGATAAAAAGACAGAACGAGAAAAAGACAGAAACAAACAAACGGAAAGACGAATAATCGAACGAAAATACAGACTAAAGGCAACGAAAAAGACAGACGAAAGATTTGAGGAAAAGGCAGCCGGAAAGAAAAACAGAAAGACAGACAGATTGACGAATTCATAATCAGATAGAAGGACTCAGATGATCAGCGGAACAAGACAGAAGGAGAGACAAAGAGAGAGACAGGAGAGACAGAGGGAGAAGAGACCGAGGGGAGAGAAAGACAGAGACAGAGACAAACAGATTTAGAGAAAGAAGGGGGAGGCAGAAAGAGATAGTCAGACAAGAGAAAGTGACATGAAATCCATGGAGAGAAACATTTGACAGAAGAACAGAGGAACGAAGATCATTGGACCGAAAGACAAAAGCCAGACAGATGGAAAGACAAACGACGAATGGGCAGATAGACCGAGGAAGGGGAGGAAGACAAAGACAGACGGATGGATGGATGGATGGATGGAGAGACTGACAGAAGACGGAAGGATGGAATGAGAGGACAAATGGAAGGATGGAATGAGATGGAAGGATGGAATGAGAGGACAAATGGAAGTAGAAACTGAGGACAGATGGACAGAATGAGGCCTGGATGCACACATGGATGAACAATGAGGTTGAAAGATGAACGAGTTATGATGGAGAGAGAGAGAGAGGATGAGAGAAGGCGTGATAAAGTAGAAGGGAGAGGGTGAAAGAGAAAGGGAGATAGATAGAGGGAGATAGAGGGAGATAGAGGGAGAAAGAGAAATACATCTGAACGAACGCATGTCGAGACGAATGAATTGTGAGACAGAAACAGATTGTAGAAACAAAGAGAATCATCATCGTGGAGAACTTATGACGAATTTGTTCGAGCAGAAGTCAAAGGCTTGAAGTGATATATGTATGGATAGACGGACAGACAGACAGACAGATGTATGTATGTTGAGATAGGCAGATGTCGGTGGGCAGTAAGAAAGGGACAAAGGGACGAAGGACAGAGAGGAAAAAGACAAAGAAAAAGATAAATACAAAAATATAGAGAAAAAAAAGGCAGAGGGAAAAATATAGAGAAAAATAAATAATAAAAACAATAAAAAAAAATACAGAATTAAAAATACAAAATTAAAAATAAAACAAGAGAATAGGAAAAAATAAGAATTGTATAAAAATAGAGAGAAAATATAATGAAGAAAACAGATACAAATATAGAGAGTAAAAAATGGAAAAAAATGAGACATAAAATATTTAAAAAATCATAAAATAACAAAAAGAAAGAGAAATAATCAAAAAAATATATATAAAAAATAAAGAAATAAAAATATGAAATAAAATAGGAAATAAAAATAAGAAATAAAAATAGGAAATAAAAATAGGAAATAAAAATAGGAAATAAAAATAAGAAATAAAAATAGGAAATAAAAATAGGAAATAAAAATAAGAAATAAAAATAGGAAATAAAAATAAGAAATAAAAATAGGAAATAAAAATAGGAAATAAAAATAAGAAATAAAAATATGAAATAAAAATAGGAAATAAAAATAAGAAATAAAAATAGGAAATAAAAATAGGAAATAAAAATATGAAATAAAAATAGGAAATAAAAATATGAAATAAGAATAGGAACTAAGAATAGAATTGAAAATAGAAAAAAATAAATAAAACTAGAAAAAAATAAAGAAATATTGAAGTCGAAATATTGACAGGGAAAATTTTGAAGTAAAACCTCAAAAAAGAAATGAAAAAAAAAATCAATTACAATTGACAAAATATTGACGAGTGGACAAAGAATGGAAGATATATATAAATCCTCCCACAGACAGGTGGACAGAAAGCGATGTCGAAAATCTGTCAAAACAAGGGGATCTCAGTTGGTCAGAGGCTGAAGGACCCGAGAACACATAAACACATGGAAATACATCTCGTCTGCTCCTCACAGCGAATCCATCAGACACTTGAGTGTGTAATTTCCATGTGGGTGTATTAGAGAGAGAGAGAGATATAGTGGTCTCTGTGTGAATGTCTGTCGCTCGAGACACATGGACACACGACTGCTGAGCAGGCGAAATTAATGTCAATTCGCTAATTTCACATTTCGAATTGAATTGAATGAGCCAAGGATTTGAAACACAGAGAGGAAGAGACAGAAATATACAGACGCATTGGTTAATATCTCTCTCTCTCTCTCTCTCTCTCTCTCTCTCTCTCTCTCTGTCTCTCTTGCTAGCACATCATTCTCACCTACACCTGGACATTTGTCTTCCTGTCACGCTCGCACGCATGTCCTTCGTTTCAGTCAGACAAACACACACGTGAATAGATCGAGATTTATCTTCGAGTGGAACGGCTGATGGTTGTTGTTGTTGCTATTGTTGTTGTTATTACTATTTTTGTTGTTGTGATTATTGTTGTTCTTGTTATCGATATTTTCGTTGTTGTCGACGGTGTGGTTATCGTTGTTGTTGTTGTTGTTGTTACCACTATTGCCCAATTACTACAAGAACAACAACGTTCTCCTTGGAACACCGGAAACGCATTCTCATTTCCCTTTGGTCTCCATCACGTCGTTCGCACCATACAACATTTGACTTCCGGTCGACATGTTGGGCTTACTGATGATGAAGATGACGTTTGTGATAATGAAGATGACAATGATGATGATAATGATGAGGAGAATAAGCAAAATAATGAGAAGTGAGATAATGATTAGGAGAATGAGGGGATGATTGAGAAGGAAGATAATGAGGATGAAGATAATGAAAGGGATATGGATGAGGATGAATATAATGAAGTGGATATGGATGAGGATGAGAAAGAACATGAGGATAAATGCAATGAAGATGATTTAAATGTTGATTATAATAATGAAGATGATGATCAAAATAAAGAAGATGTAAATGTAGATGATAATAATGAGTATGATGATAAAAATGAAAATGTCGATGATAGTAATGAAGTTGCTCTAAATGTCGATGATAGTCATGAAGATGATAATAATGTCGATGATGATAATGATATCTTTCTCTGAAAATCGCTGTTTGAAGTTGATGATGGGTGTTTTTGATAATAATTTCTCTCATTAATAATTCTTGTTGATGATCGTTCGTAATGATGATGGGCGATTGTTGTCATTAATGTTTCTTTCTAATTACTGTGAATTCACTTTGTTATTATTGTTGTCAAATTTTTCCCCAATCCATGATAAGAAGTACTCAAGTACTTTATTCATGAAATTTCCAAAGAAATCTCCAAATTTTTCACAATATTTCA
>CM029564.1:25021944-25099305 GCA_017309665.1 Coelopa frigida
ACAAATTATAGAAAACAATATGAAAACCAAAATAGAAGAATATGTGTGATGATGGACAGATAAACTAGGACTATGATCAGACAGACTGTGGCTAAGGACAGACAGATTGAGCCACAAACGGACGGACAGACGAAGCTGCAGACCATAGGAAAGAGAGAAAAAACTACTAAGAAAACCAAAAACCAAAACAAAAAAGAGAACCAAAAGAACAAAGTGAGAAACAAACAGAGCGATAAAAGACAGAACGAGAAAAGACAGAAACAAACAAACGGAAAGACGAATAATCGAACGAAAATACAGACTAAAGGCAACGAAAAAGACAGACGAAAGATTTGAGGAAAAGGCAGCCGGAAAGAAAAACAGAAAGACAGACAGATTGACGAATTCATAATCAGATAGAAGGACTCAGATGATCAGCGGAACAAGACAGAAGGAGAGACAAAGAGAGAGACAGGAGAGACAGAGGGAGAAGAGACCGAGGGGAGAGAAGACAGAGACAGAGACAAACAGATTTAGAGAAAGAAGGGGGGAGGCAGAAAGAGATAGTCAGACAAGAGAAAGTGACATGAAATCCATGGAGAGAAACATTTGACAGAAGAACAGAGGAACGAAGATCATTGGACCGAAAGACAAAAGCCAGACAGATGGAAAGACAAACGACGAATGGGCAGATAGACCGAGGAAGGGGAGGAAGACAAAGACAGACGGATGGATGGATGGATGGATGGAGAGACTGACAGAAGACGGAAGGATGGAATGAGAGGACAAATGGAAGGATGGAATGAGATGGAAGGATGGAATGAGAGGACAAATGGAAGTAGAAACTGAGGACAGATGGACAGAATGAGGCCTGGATGCACACATGGATGAACAATGAGGTTGAAAGATGAACGAGTTATGATGGAGAGAGAGAGAGAGGATGAGAGAAGGCGTGATAAAGTAGAAGGGAGAGGGTGAAAGAGAAAGGGAGATAGATAGAGGGAGATAGAGGGAGATAGAGGGAGAAAGAGAAATACATCTGAACGAACGCATGTCGAGACGAATGAATTGTGAGACAGAAACAGATTGTAGAAACAAAGAGAATCATCATCGTGGAGAACTTATGACGAATTGTTCGAGCAGAAGTCAAAGGCTTGAAGTGATATATGTATGGATAGACGGACAGACAGACAGACAGATGTATGTATGTTGAGATAGGCAGATGTCGGTGGGCAGTAAGAAAGGGACAAAGGGACGAAGGACAGAGAGGAAAAAGACAAAGAAAAAGATAAATACAAAATATAGAGAAAAAAAAGGCAGAGGGAAAAATATAGAGAAAAATAAATAATAAAAACAATAAAAAAAAATACAGAATTAAAAATACAAAATTCAAAATAAAACAAGAGAATAGGAAAAAATAAGAATTGTATAAAAATAGAGAGAAAATATAATGAAGAAAACAGATACAAATATAGAGAGTAAAAAATGGAAAAAAATGAGACATAAAATATTTAAAAAATCATAAAATAACAAAAAGAAAGAGAAATAATCAAAAAAATATATATAAAAAATAAAGAAATAAAAATATGAAATAAAAATAGGAAATAAAAATAAGAAATAAAAATAGGAAATAAAAATAGGAATAAAAATAGGAAATAAAAATAAGAAATAAAAATAGGAAATAAAAATAGGAAATAAAAATAAGAAATAAAAATAGGAAATAAAAATAAGAAATAAAAATAGGAAATAAAAATAGGAAATAAAAATAAGAAATAAAATATGAAATAAAAAATAGGAAATAAAATAAGAAATAAAAATAGGAAATAAAATAGGAAATAAAAATATGAAATAAAAATAGGAAATAAAAATATGAAATAAGAATAGGAACTAAGAATAGAATTGAAAATAGAAAAAAATAAATAAAACTAGAAAAAAATAAAGAAATATTGAAGTCGAAATATTGACAGGGAAAATTTTGAAGTAAAACCTCAAAAAAGAAATGAAAAAAAAAATCAATTACAATTGACAAAATATTGACGAGTGGACAAAGAATGGAAGATATATATAATCCTCCCACAGACAGGTGGACAGAAAGCGATGTCGAAAATCTGTCAAAACAAGGGGATCTCAGTTGGTCAGAGGCTGAAGGACCCGAGAACACATAAACACATGGAAATACATCTCGTCTGCTCCTCACAGCGAATCCATCAGACACTTGAGTGTGTAATTTCCATGTGGGTGTATTAGAGAGAGAGAGAGATATAGTGGTCTCTGTGTGAATGTCTGTCGCTCGAGACACATGGACACACGGACTGCTGAGCAGGCGAAATTAATGTCAATTCGCTAATTTCACATTTCGAATTGAATTGAATGAGCCAAGGATTTGAAACACAGAGAGGAAGAGACAGAAATATACAGACGCATTGGTTAATATCTCTCTCTCTCTCTCTCTCTCTGTCTCTCTTGCTAGCACATCATTCTCACCTACACCTGGACATTTGTCTTCCTGTCACGCTCGCACGCATGTCCTTCGTTTCAGTCAGACAAACACACACGTGAATAGATCGAGATTTATCTTCGAGTGGAACGGCTGATGGTTGTTGTTGTTGCTATTGTTGTTGTTATTACTATTTTTGTTGTTGTGATTATTGTTGTTCTTGTTATCGATATTTTCGTTGTTGTCGACGGTGTGGTTATCGTTGTTGTTGTTGTTGTTGTTGTTGTTGTTACCACTATTGCCCAATTACTACAAGAACAACAATGTTCTCCTTGGAACACCGGAAACGCATTCTCATTTCCCTTTGGTCTCCATCACGTCGTTCGCACCATACAACATTTGACTTCCGGTCGACATGTTGGGCTTACTGATGATGAAGATGACGTTTATGATAATGAAGATGACAATGATGATGATAATGATGAGGAGAATAAGCAAAATAATGAGAAGTGAGATAATGATTAGGAGAATGAGGGGATGATTGAGAAGGAAGATAATGAGGATGAAGATAATGAAAGGGATATGGATGAGATGACGTTGATATAATGTCTCTCATTAATGCTTAAGTTGATGATCGATATGGAATCGATGATAGCGAGTGTTGGCATGTATGTTTCTTTCTCAATCGCTGTGAGTTGACTGATTTGTGATAATTTTGTCATATTTTCTTCGTAATGAATCCTGTAATGGTTCTTTCAATTACTGTTATGTTGCAATTTCCATCCATGATAAATCTTTTCATGAATTGCAAAGAATCTCAATTTTTTTTCATTTTCGAAGTCGTTCATTTCCACGATTCTGTGGCCCTTTTTGGCCACGCCTCTTTTAGCCACGCCCCCTTTTGGCCCTTGTCGCAAGTTGGTAAAAGCTGATTAATTATTTTTAACTAACAGTTAACAGTAAATATTATATCAATCAAATATATGTGATATTTAATTATTTATTTTGTTTGATCCTTCAAAAGTCAGAAATCATCTCACCAGTTATTAGTGTTTGAATTTTGTAATATTTTGTAATGCATTTTTGCATCAAAATTATAAATAAATAAAAATTTCAATATTGTCAATTTAGTCGTACGTCAAAATATTTTTAAAATTAGTCAATTCAAAAAAATAATCATTTATCGTGCCATTTAACTCGCTGTATACGGGAATTTAACTCGTTGCTTCGATGAACAATAAGTGAGTGTGCTGTCATGTCTCGGAAGGCCATGATAGTGTGTGTGTGTGTCTCATCTTATCTCTCCATCTCTGTGTGTTCTTTAACACGTCTGTGTGCGTGTTATTCGGCCATAAATTTTGAGCAATTATTGGCCACCGATCGATAGCGCAAACAGCAGTCGTTATAATTGGCAAGCTTTTCATCTCTTTCGCTCCTTCCTCACATTTCACATCTGTCTCTGTCTCTCTTTCTTTCTCTCTCTCTCTCTCTCTCTCTCACTCACCTATCTCTCTTTGCTTCACTCTCTCTCTCGTTGATTATTATTATTATTACTTCCACTGATACTCATCATCAAAATGGAGAGGAAAAGGAAGGATACAAAGCGAGATGGAGAGAGAGAGAGAAGTATAGAGAGAGATGGTATATAAAGAGAGAGAGAGAGAGGGAGAGAGAAATAGAGAAAATCAGGATGAAGGAGGATTGAAAAAATAAACAAATGATAATATTAAAAATTTTAATTAATTATCTGGTACAATGAAAACAAAATAAATTAATTGACATGTCAACGACCACAATAAAAATAAAATACAATCACAAACATCAATAACAAAAGACAACAACAACAATGATAACAACAACAATGACAACAACAATAATAACAACAGTGATAACAACAACAATGACAACAACAATAAAAACAACAACATCGACAACCAGAAGAAAATCAACAATAGCTTTTAATGAAACAATAACAACAGTATTTTTCAACAACATCGATAATAAGAGCGATTACAACAACAAAAATTATTAACATGTAATGACCACAATTGAAATAATTACAACAATAAGAAAAACAATGAATATTTTTGAAAAACAAAAGAAGATAAAATAATTACAACTACAATAAAATCAGGTACATAAAAAATTAAAAAAAAAAATTAAAATAAAAATTAAAATAAAAATTACGAAAATCAAAAATATTTTTGTACAAATTTTTCTCAATAATTTCTCTGTTTATTTCTTCCCATTCTTCCCATTGAATGCTGCCAGAAAACTTCTTCCTCTTATTCCTTATCCTCTTCCTCTCCTCTTTATCCTTTTCCTCCTCTTGCTCTCCTCTTCCTCTTTCTCCCCCCACCAACCATGTTAATGTTATGACTCTCAGGCGACGACAGCGTTGCCACCTCGAGCCAACGAGTCGACAAACATTGAGAAAAATCGACCGAACAAGTTTTTGGCAAATTTTCCAAGATGTTGTTGTGGGAGTATATGTTATTGTTGTTGTAATAATTTAAAAAGGGCAAATTTACAGTGAATGCAAAAAGTTGGAAAAATTTCTTGAGTTGTTGTTATTATCATGGTTGTTGTTTAGTTTGGTGTTTTCGTAATTATTAAAAAAAAAAACCAACAATACTATAACTATAATAACAACAACAAAAAAAACAACAATAACAATAAAAAAAACAACAATAACAATAAAAAACAACAATAATAAAAACGTATTCTTCATTAACATGCAAAAGTTTTATAATTTATTGCTCAAAAATTACAAGTGTTGCCACCTAACTTAAGTTGGAATAATTCATCGTCATCATTGTTGTTGTTTGTTTTACTTTGTTGTTGTCATTTTCACCATCTTTATGAAGTCATTGTTACAAGATGTTATTTTTGTTGATGTTGTTGTTTGCAACTAACTTGAGTTTAAGGAAATGTCAAATTGTAAAAATTAAGGAAACTAAAATTTAAAAAAGGAGAAAAACCAACAAAAATAAAATGAAAGAAAACTAAATAAACAAAACAAAATAAAATAAATTAAAATAATAAAATAATAATAAAATAAAATAAATAAAACCATACAAAGGAAAACAAAATAAAATAATATAAATTAAAATAATAAAATAAAACAAAATCAAATAAAAAAAATGAAATACAATACAATACAACAAAATAAATTATAATGAAAAGAAATAAATTAATATAAAATTATATAAAATATAATAAACTCAAATTGATGAACATTAAATAATATAATATAAAACAAAACAAAATAGAATAATATAAAACAAAATAAAATACAACAAAATAAAAGAAACTAAAAGAAAATAAAAAAATTATAAAAATTTAACTTGTTCCAAGTTTAATGAAGAAATGAACGAAGAAGAAGATGAAGAAAAAAGTGTTGGCTGAGCAGCTGTTGAGGGCGTGGAGAAGGGGGCGGCAGCAGAAGCAGCAGCAGGCTCTGCATAATTAAGTGGAGCACTCAGAACACGAACACTCAAACAATCACATTCTCACTCCTTAACACACACATACACTCACACTACCTTATACCAAACACACATACATATTTTCACTCTTGTTCTTGTTGGGTTCGAGGATTGAAAAAAATAGAAAAAAAAAAAAACAACAACAGCAATATCAAGCAAAGCAATAACAACCATAACAATTAAAATCACAATAAGAACAAAAGTAATTAAAACAACAACAACAATAAAAAACAACAATATCACACCAACACTCACACTCTCACACTCATTCGCCTAAGCACTCAAACACTTAGCTCCAGCCTCTCGCAGTCCTTCTCTCTGTCTGTCCCTCTCTCGCTCTCCTTCTCTCCTTAACTCCCTCTCTCTCTCTCTCTTTTCCTCTCGCTCCAGCCGTTCTCATATTTCCTTTCTCTCAACATTATTTTCTTCTCTTCCCTCGCTCCATCGAACTCTTTTCAACCTTTGCTCATTACACTTTCCTCTTCCTTCTCCTAGTCTTTCTCCTTCTCTATCTCACTCCTTAGTCCTCGTTCTCTACAGTCTATTATTCTCCTCACTTCTCATTCTCATAATTTGTCCTCCTCTTTCTTTCCATCCCAAGGCCTTCAAACTTCTCCTCTCGTGTCCTTCAAGCACTTCAGTTTCTCGTCCTCTTCCACGTTGCTCCTTTCTCTTCCTCCTCCCCTTGGCACTCCTCCATCTTCCCTCATCCTCCCTCTTGCCATCTCTTTCGCACATTAACTCGCTCGAGTCATTACGCTTAAGGATAGCGGCAGCATTTTTAACGGCCTAATTTGCATCGGCTCTTAACTTGGCCCAAATGTGTGACGATGACGCTCTCCTCCTCTACTTCTTCTTTTCCTTCTCATCCTCTTTCTCTCTCGCACTCCACTTCATCTTGTTACCGATGATGTTTTTGTTATTTTATGTTTTTTCATGATTATTCTCTTAGTTATTTTTGATGTTTTTTTTTATTTAGATATTTTTTGTTATTTTTTAATTTTTTCTTGTTTTTGATATTTTTATTTTTGTTATTTTTTCTTACTTTTTCTATTGAATATATTTCTATTGAATATTTACAAAAGTTTTAAATTAAATACAATATTTTATTTAGATATTTTATCTTAAACTTAATGATTCCAAAATAAAATTTATATTAGCAAAATAAATTAAATGCATTAAAACTTGGAAATATATTTAAAAATTAAATTTGCTTTCAAAAATTCAATATATAAATTCCAAATATTTTTGTTTTTTTGAATTAATTTATTAATGTAATTTATAATAATATTAATTTAATATTTTATATAATTTTAATTATATAAATAATATAATTTGAGTGTTTTTTCCCCTTGTAATCCATATGAATTTCACTCAATTATCATTCTCACTCACTTCAAATAAAGCTTTATTTGACTCAATGTGGAATTTTCGCTGAAAATCCTTGAAATCTAATATTGCATCAATTATTTGTTGCTGATGATTGTTGTTGTTGTTCTTGTTGTTCTATATTGTTGTTGTCCTTTTTCTTGTTCTTGTTGTTGTTGCTTTTGTTGTTGTGAATCTTATATTGCAGTGGTTGGCGTTAGTGAAACCCTTTGTTATTGTTGTGGTTTTCCATTTAGAATTTCGTGTCGCTGTTGATGTTGTTGTCGATGAAGAATTTGTTGTCGTCGAAGAAGTTGTTGTTGTCAATTTTGAAGTAGTTGTTGTTGTTGTTATTCTACTCCACTTGTCCTCGCGAAATTATTTTCATTCGCTCTCTCTTGTCATCCACTTTCCTCCCTCTTCTCTCTCTCTCTCTCTTCCTTTCCCTTTAGCCCACTTTATTTCATCATCCAATCAACAATTTCACCTCCTTTTCCCGCATTTCATTCGCTCTTTTTCCTCTCTCCTCATCTTCTTTTCTCCTCACCTTTCCACTCTCCTCTCCTTCCCACTCTCCTCTCATCCTCATCTTCTTCCCCTTTACCACATTCCCCCTCTTCACTTTCTCGTCATCGATTAAAAGCATCTCGCGCTGAGTTCGTGGTTTTCATTCGACGCTAACTGCGACGTCGACTGAGGCAGCGACAGCGACAGAGGCGACCCTCATCGTCAACGTCAACGTCAAAGTCGAAGTTTATTGTTATTATTAGTAGTTGTCATTTTGTTGTTATCGATTTTGTTATTTTTGTTTTTATTGTTTTGTTTTAAAATTTAAATGGGGATATTTTTGGAATTTCACAAACAGCAACAATAACAACCACAAAAACTTTGTACAAGAAGAATGTTTTGATAATTACTTTTGTTGCCGTTGTTGTTGTTGTTGTAATTTTCGATACTTTTTTAACATTATTGTTTTTGCTAATTTTCTGTAGATTGATTTTTTTTATATCTTTATTTTTATATTTTATATTTTATTATTTTATTTTATTTTATTTTATTTTATTTTATTTTATTTTATTTTATTTTATTTTATTTTATTTTTATTTTATTTATTCTTGGGATTATTTTTATTTAATTGTTTGATGCTGTTGTTTAAAAGTTTTTATTCAGAAATCGTTTATTTATTCCTCATTGAATAAAATGAAAAACAACAATAATAACAACAACAATAACCACAACAACAAAATAGACGAGATTTAAAGGCAAAAAAATAATTTGAGAGAATAAAAAAATAGAAAAAAAGAATAAAAGAAAGGAGAGAAACTAAAACAAAAGCATCCGAATTAAGAGGAAGGCAAAAAGAAAGAAAAAAATAGACTGCTGAAATAATGAAATTAGCAGAAACCAAATGAAATTAATTTTCAGGAGCATCCGGTGAAACGAATAAAACAATGAAAGAGAAAGAGAGGAAAAAAGAAAAATAAGTTCTTTTGTCTCCTCGCAACAACTTCAATTGTCTCCTTCTCCTTTCTCAGTTCATCTTTTCCTCGTCCTTCTTCTCCTCATCCTTCTTCTCCTTGTCCGTCTCCTCTTCATTCTCCTTCTCCTCTTCGTTCCTCTCCGCCTTTTCCTCTTTTCTTCCACTTTAATTATCACCTCCAATGTGTTCATGTAGTTGTTGTTGCCGTCAACATGTCTGCCAGCAAATGTCAAAGACACAGTTATTGTTGTGGTAGTCTTATTGTTTTTGTTGAAGTTGTTGTTGTTGTTGTTGCAGCTCTTGATGTTGTTGTTGTTGTTGTTGGCACTGTCGTCGTCCTCTCAATTGCGTTCGTCGTCCTGAAATTTTGAACCTAACTGAAGATTGACGCGAGAAAAGAAGAATGAGGAGATGAAGAAAGAGAGGAGCATCAGGAGGGGAGGAAGAAAACAGAAAGACAGAGAGAGAGAGATAGAGTTAGGAAGAGTGAAAGAGAGAGAGAGAGAGAGAGAGAAAGAGTGAAAGAGAGAAAAGCTGACCAACAAATAGGAGTAGTGAGTAGTGAATGAGATAGAGCGACAGATGAGGATAGATTAAAGAGCGAACAGACAGACAGACGGACAGACAGACAGCTGCGATTAGCGACGACAACATCGAAATCGCCATCCCAGTAGGAAAATTCAACACCAACGATTATACTTTTTATTATTTTATTTACTTCTTTAATTGTTTAAAATGTTTGTCTTATAATTGTTATTTTTTTTTTTTATTTATTTTATTAATAATTGTTTTTTCATGTATTTAAGTGAGCTTTCTAACTATAAAAAATCCTTGATATCATCTATTATAATTATTTTCTTAATTTTTTCAATTATTTAAAATTTTTTATATTTTGAAGTTTGAATTTCAGATTTCTTTTATTTTGAACATTCCAAATTTTTTAAAATAAAAAGTAAGTTAAGTTAAAAAAATGTTTTTAATTCTAACTATTATAAAATATATAAAATATTTTTTAAATTTAGAATTAATATTTTTTTCATTATTTTTATTATTATTTTTTATATCTATAATATTTAATTTGGTGATTCATAATCCAAAATTTTTTTACAAATTTTTTAATTTTAGATTCAAATTTATAAATTGTCTAATATCAATTTAAAATTTATTTATTTGAAATTATCTACTATTACTTTTTGAGGACTAAATTTTTTAAATATTCAATAAAGAAAATTTCAATATTTGAAAATCTGCAATTATTAAATGTTTTCATTCTACAATTTTGTACACGACATTATTTTCCACAACAAGTCGAGTTGTTGTAATGCGATTTATATACATGTTATTCATTTATTTTGCAATTGTGGTTATTGTCATTGTTATTGTTGTTGTTGTAAATGTTGTTGCCATTGCAGTTTTTGTATTAATTAAATAAAAACAATGGCGTCAACAGGCACAATTGGAAAAACGAGGATTCCAACAAGAACAACAATAGCAACATATAACAATAACAATGACAACAACAATTACAAAAACGATAACAAAACGATAAAACGATAACAAAAATAATGACAAAAAAAGACCAGGACCAACCGAAATAAAATTAACAACAACAAAAATAATACCACAAAAGATAACAACAAGAAGAGAAGTCAAAACCACAATTTAAACAGTTGGCGACCGCAGAAATCAATTTACAATAAACAACAATGATAAACACAATAACAACAACAATGTTAAAAATAACAACAACAATGATTAACACAACAAAAACAACAAAAATGACAAAAACATTCGAACGACTATAAACAATGGCAAAACAACAACTGAAAAGGTCATTGACAACAACAAGAACAGAAAAATCCATTGACAACAACAACAATAAAGCAATCGCCAACAACAATCAAAAATTTGAACATCTACAAAAACAATCACAACGAACAACGAATAGGACGAACATGATGAAAATACATGAATACGTTTTGGTTGTGTGTGAGTTTGTGTACGTGTGAGATTAACAAAAACAAAAATAACAAACAATAAATCACATGTAAAAACTCGCAAAAAAATTGGGAACATTTGCGAAAAAATCAGTTCAAAAGTGGAGAAAAAGAATTTAAAAAAAAAAATAGTTAAAAAAACTAAATATGTGAGGAAGAGTTTTTGTAAAAATGAAAAAATAAAAATGGGTGAAAAATATGAGCACGAAAATTGCGAACGAAATGAGAAGAAAAAATCAAAAAATTGAGAAAATAAAAAAAACAGAAAATCAAAAAATTGTGATAATAAAAAACAGAAAATAAAACTAAAACGAAATAAAGATAATGAAAAATAGAAAAATAAAAATAGAGATAATAAAAAACAGAAAATCAAAAATATAAAAAATAAAATAAAGATAAAATAAAGAAAATAATAAAAAAGAGAAAATAAAAATAAAGAAAATAAAAACCAGAAAATATAAATAGAGCTAATAGAAAGAGAAGGAGGAGAAGCCACTGAAACTCAATTCAAATGCAGCAATAAATTTTCACGAGCTCCGATTGAAATCTACAGAGGCATGTGGGGAAAAAAGAAGGAGAGAGAGAGAGGGAAGAGCGAGCGAGAGAGGAGGAGAGTGAGGGAAAGAGAGAGTATGAGAAACCCTCAAACACAATCAGTGCATTCTCCAACACACACTCACATCACACACACTCAGCCAATCAAACATTCAAAAGCACACAGACACACACACAGACACTCAAATAGAAAACCACACACATCTGGGAGAAATTAATTTTATATTTTTACAATTTGCGGATTCCGTCGCCTCGGGCTTCAACTCGTTCTTTCTTCATTTTCCTCAATATCCCTCTGTCTCTCCCACTTTCTATCTCTCTTTAGCTCTCTTTCTCTCTCTGTCTCTTTCTCCTGTGACTACTAACATATTCAATTTAACACACACACTTATACACTCTCACACAATGAGCATTAATTGAAGCAAAAAAAACAAGTCAAAATCAAGAAAATGAGTGGGATTTTTATTTTCCAAACTTCAATTCCTTTTTCCATTTCGATAAATATCAACAACTACAACAACAACAACAAAATAGCAATAATAAATTTCGTAAAATAAGTACAACAACAACCACCACTTACAACAACAACGCGACCCTTCGATATGTACAAAAAAAAAAAATACTTGAAGCATCGAAATTCAATTGAATTCGAGCAACGCATTTCTATTTAATTCCCTTCTATTTCTCTCTGTCTCTTTACCTCCAACTCTGTCTCTTTCTCTCTCTCTTTTCTTTCCTCTGTCTCTTTCGTACTTCTTCTCTTCATGCTCCTTCTTTTTCTCCACACGCCCTGCTTCTTCTTGTCGAAGTTGTTTTGTCAATGGCACGACGCCTTGAGCTACATGGCGTATGAGTGATTTTTATTGAAATTCTTCAGCGAAAATTAAATGTCACTCATACGACATGTGAAAAAGAAGCCAATGAAATCGTGGAAAATAGAGAGACAAAAGAGTAGTGAGAGAAAGATGAGAAAAAAATGAGAAGTTAACAAAACTTACGCAAAATCCAAGTAACATTAATTTAAAAACAATTAATTTAAATATTTATAAACAATTTAAAATTAAAAGATTCTTTATTTTATATGAAAATATAATAATTATCTTAACTGAATTTTTTGGTTTAATAAGATTTAAAACAAAAACTTGTTTGGCTAAACTATAAAATTTTGGAAAATCGGAAAATTATAATTTTGTGTGCAAAATTCAATTATTCAAATATATTTGTTTTACGTCGAATTTAATAAATTTGAAGAAAACACATTTTTACAAAATAAAATTAATAAAAACAAATTCGAATAGTTTCTAATATTTTTTTTAACTATCGCAAAATTATTATATACGAAAAAAATCTGTTGTTTTGTAAAAGTTTGTTCTGTTTTAGTTTTTTTTTATGAATAATTCACTTTAATTCAATTTATATTTCCCATTATCCTCATCATTTTCTCTTCCTTCACATTTTGGTTTGTGCTTAAAATTTGTTTATACTTCAATTTTGTTTATTCTTCATTTTTATTTATTTTTGCCCAATTATTAGCTCAAACTCTTCAGACTTTTTTCATGGAATTTGTCAAAAACTTTTCTCTTTTCCCCTCTCTCTCTCTCTCTCTCTCTCTTTCTCTCTCTATTTTTATCTGTCTATCCACAATTTTCCTGCTCAAAGTAAATGAAGCTCATTAAGGACGTCTTCTCTCTCCTTCCCTCGTTCTCTGCCTCTCTTTTTCTCTCACTATTTCTTTCCCTCCTTCACGCGCTCTTTCGGGAGAAATAAATAGAGTCAACAAAATTAAAATGCAAGCAAAAAAAAGTAGATTCAAATGAAAGAATTAAAAAATTTCATGGACAAAATTGGGAAAGGAAAAAAAATTAAATTTATAGCGAATATAAAGGATGAATAAACAAGAACAACAACAACAACAAACAACTTCATAAGGACGACGAAAGTTGTGGCCCAAGTTAAAGTGGAGAATCAAGTGAATTGCACTTGACTGGCCCTGTTGTTGTTGTTATTATTTTTGTTATTGTTATTTTTTTAGTTTGTTCTCCAGTTTCTCACATTGTTGTTGTGGTTTACGATGATTTACTAGTTGTTGTTGTAGCATCTTCTCGTTGTTTCAGTTTCTGTTGGTGATTTTTTCTTCTGAAGAGTTTTAAATTTTAGATTTTGTGATTTCTTTCTTTAGTATGAAATCGTTTCAAAGATTTATTTTTGCTTAATTTTATTGCTCAATATATATTTTGAAGTTGTAAAGTTTATATATTTTGTTATAATATTGTATTTTATTATATTTTTGTAATTTATTATATTTCTTTATTTTATTATATTTCTTTATTTTATTATAAATTTTATTTTATTATATTAAATATATTTTTTATGTCCTGCTGATTTTCTAAATTTTTTTGTTTTCCTGAATTTTGATTATTTTTATGAATGAATTATTCGGATATTTTTTTTAATTTTTTTTAAATCCAAATGTCTATATAAAATATTTAGAATATAATATTTACATTTTTTTCATAAATTTTTTATTAAAAATCTCAAGATTATCATATTTATGAATTTATTTACACTTTTTTATATAATATGTTTTTTTTATTTTTTATTTTTTTGACTTCTTATTTTATTAGCTTTTTTTCCATCTTGATTTTTAATAATAATTCATACATTTCTTCTTCAATTTATATATTTTGTAGTTTTTCATATTTTTTATATATTTTTTCCTCTCTTTCTCTGTCTCTCTATCTTCCTTTTATTCTCCAACATCTCTGTCGGTTGTCAATTTCACTTTGTTTCGTTTGCAGTTGTTTTAAAAGTGAACAACAACAATAAATACAAAAATAACAACTACAACAACAATAAAGACAAAAAATAACAACAACAATAAATACTTCTCTCCCAGACGCCACGAATTTTAAACAATTCGCTCTCATTTTTACGAGCACGAGAAAGAGACGGAGGATCGGAAAGCAGACAGACACACAGACAGATCTTCAGAGTGGAATTTTTGTTGTTGTTGTAGGTTTTGTTACTACTGTTGTTTTTGGTTGTTGTTGTAAATCTGTATGTTTTCTTTCCAATTTCTTTTAAATTATTTTATTCTGATTTTTTTGTGTTTTTATAAATATTTATTCCGATTTTTTTTTACTATTTACTTTATTTTGTCTTTTATTTCCATTTTTTTCTACTTTTATTTTCTTTTGTTTTTATTTGTATTTTCTTTTGCTTTTATTCTCATTTTGTGTTCTTTTTATTCTGTTTTTATTTTTTTGTTTATATTACTTTTTATTGTTTTTTTTCTGTACTGTATTTTTTTATTTCACTGTGTTTTTATTTCATTGTGTTTTCATTGTTTTTTTCATTGCTTTTGGTGTTGCCAACGCCATGAAAAAATTGCAAGCGCATCGCTGAAGTTAAGTTAACGACGAAGTAGCAACACTTGAAGTGTCTGTTATTTGTTGTTGTTATTGTTCTTGTTCTTGTTGTTGTCGATTTACCATTCCATTTTGTAGTAGCTTTTGTTTTTTTTTTGTTGTTGTTATTATTGTTTTCGCTTTTCCGTTGTTTCTTTCACTTTGCATATTATTGTTATTGTTGTTCTCGTTGTTGTTGTTGCCAGACGCCGCGATAACAATCTGTTCATCTGAATTTGGCCCAAAGGATATTTCACTTCCCTCAAGCCTCAAGCTATAAGAGAGAGAGAGAGTGAGAGGTAGAGGAATATTAAGAGAGAGAAAGAGCGAAGGTAAAAAAGGGAGAAGGATTGCTTTAAACAAGTGCCATGCAAAAACAATAACAACAACTATAACAACAACCATAACAACAACCATAACAACAACTATAACAACAACCATAACAACAACCATAACAACAACTATAACAACAACCATAACAACAACCATAACAACAACTATAACAACAACAGCAACAACTACTACTACAACAAAAAGAACAACAACTACACCAACTCGAAGAAGAAGTTGAACAAAATTTAAATAAAGAGTTGCTTTCAAAAGCAGAAACAGACAAAGAGAAAGGAAGGAAAAGGAGATCGAGTACAGGGGGAAAGGAGAGGAAAGAGTAGAGAGAAAAGGAGGGCCGAGAGGGAAAAGAAAAAGCAACAATGCACGAGTCTGAAAGGGATAGAAAGACAGACTTTGAGAAAGCATAATTAAAGACAGACAAACATTTGGAGAGAAAGACAAATAGAGGAATATAAGAAAAAGGACAAGACCGAGGAACAAATGGGGATTCAAAGAGAGAGAGAGACAGATTGAAGGAATGAAAGAGACAGATTGAAGGAATGAAAGAGACAGATTGAGGGAATGAAAGAGACAGATTGAGGGAATGAGAGAGACAGAGCGAGGGTAAAGAAAACGTGATAGACATGAAGATAGTGAGCACAAAAAGTTTTAATCCTCGTCAGCATCTTCTGCCTGGCCTGGAGGCTTTTGCACGAATTGCAGACGACAAATTGTTGCCGGATTTTGAGATTTCTTGACAAGAACACTAAGATGTGAAAAAGAACAACAAGCAAAATAACACAAAAAAAAATTAACAACAATAAAACAATAAAAACAACAATAATAAAAACAATAAATATAACCGCGATAGAGATAACATACAACGATATCGAAATCATCCTTGGCAAAATTTCAGACAAGAGAACGGATAAATTTATAATGAATTTCTTTCCAATTCCTTCGTCTTGCCTTACACATCTCTCTTTGTTTATTCAATTCCTTTCTCTTGATGTTCTCTCTACTAAACTCTTTCTTCCTTTACAAATTTTGTTCGTTACCAATTTCTTTCAATTTCGATTTCTTTCTCCACCGATTTTCTTCACCAATGATATGTATTAAAAAAGGAAAAAACAGTGTCTTCTGTTTAAACTTTTGGTTCCTTCCATATTTTCATGTCTCCTTCCCTTTTAATGTCTTCTTCATTTCCATTCACTTTTTCTCTTCTTTTGGTATTTTCTCCTCCTTTTTTCCTACTCGGACACTCATCCTTCATCCCGATAACGTTGTCTTCCTTCTCCATACGTGGTCTTCCTTCTCGCTACGTGGTCTTCCTTCTCTATGTCCTTGTCTTGTCATCCGATAGCGAAGGCGTCTTTTCGTCCCAGTTTCAATTCAAACACTCCCACTACTTCATTCAAGCTCTACTTTCCTTTACTACTTTCCTACCACTCTTTTCTACCACTCCTTTCATCTACTCCCTCCTACTACTCCACTCTTTCCTACTACTAATTTCCACCATTCTTTTCCATTACTTCATCCACTCCTTTCTTCCCACCACTATCTCTACCCTTCCTCTCCATCCGACATCCAACTCTTTCTCTCCCTAATTTCCTCTCGATATCCATGTCTTCTTTCCATCTTCTCCACCACCTTCGCCTCTTCTGCTTCCCTATCGGTCGCTTTCGTTTCTTCAGCATCCTCATTCGAGTCCGTTTCTTCCACTTTCTTTCTCTTTGCTTCCTCATTCGCACCCTCTCCATCGTTTTTCGTCTCGATGGTCTTTTCAGCTCTTTTTTAGTCTCTTCCATTCCATCTTTCGTCTTTTCGGCTTCCTCGAACGTCTTTTCACCTACTTCATTCATCTCTTTTGCTTTCCCTCTCGTCTTATCGCCTTCCCTTCTCTTCACCAACGTATCGTGTCTTCCGTTTCACTCTTCGTTGCTTCCGGTTGCTGTCGCTTCCTTTAGCTACCACCACTCCTTCACCTGCTCCATCCCGACTCCACTTCGCTGCGAGTGACACACTTTTTTGTCCACGATTCGCGCGATTCCACTCCGCCTCCCTCCAGTTCAGCCCTTCCTCCACCAAATCCCCTCCCCCTTCCGCCCCATCCTTCGAGTAACTCCTCCGCACGTAGACTCGGCAACAAAACGCTGTTTAAACGCCACAAAGTCAGACGCGATGCACGTGCGGCGACTGCGAATGCAATGACAGGGAGACAGGAGAGAAAAAAACAAGGAGTTGCTGTTGTTGTGACAATGAATGCAACAACCACAAAGAATGTTACAACAACAAATAGTATGATATAATACAATAAGAAATACAATAACAGCAATAGCTACTACTACAGCAACAAAAACAATCAGAATCCACTTCTAGCATCACGATGAATGAATGCAAGCGACAGCCACGCCCACAACGAACACTTGACAAAATTCGTACTGAATTGAAAAAGGAGGAAGCGATGTGGTGGCAATCGAAAAAGGAGGAGAGGAGGAAGTTGTAGAAGTTATTGCAAAAAGAGTAAGGAAAAAGTTTAGGACAAGTGAGAGGTCATCCAGATGGAAAGGAAAGAAAAAGAGAGAAAGGCAAAAAAATCAGAACGAATGGAAGAAGGAGCAGCGAAGCTAGGAAATTCAGTTAGAGGTGGCTTCGAGAAGGAAAGCGCAACTTGTGCTTTGGGATTTTTGGAACCACTGAGGATGGTGTCGTCACTGAGACTTCTTCTATCTCTTGTGCTCATGCCTTCATGCGTGTTCGCGACTATTGCAGAAAGTGTGGAAGACTCACAGAGTGAAGAACAAGCTTGCACGCATGAGGGAATCCACGATTTTGCGTTCTTTTTGCCATTTCTTCGCTGATCTCTCTCTTTTTCTTACCATCTCTTACTTAGCTTTATCTTTCCTCAACAAGTTTCCTACCAACCAAACGTTCTTCTTTCTTGTTCTTCTTTTCTTCGTTCTATACCATCTTCATTCCATCTTCTTTTTACCAACTACCATCTTCCTTCTTGAACCATATTTTCACCTCACTCCATCTTCTTTTTCACTCATCTTCCTTGAAATATTATCGTTCTTCTAACACCATCCTCTTTCTAACACCATCTTCTTCTATCACCATCTTCCTTTTAACACCATCTTCCTTCTCATGCTAACATCCTTCCTCAAACCTCATAGTCATTTTTTTCTCTCCCTGTCCTACTCTCAACACGTACAATACTCATCTACGTCTTTTTCAACCTTCCTGCAGTTGGTAATTCTCCCTCTCGCTCCCACCACAAACACCATAACAATAGCAATAGCAAGACGAAAACATGGTGCGAAGTGTTTTGTCCAAGTTAACAAAGCACAAAAACTTGTCTAAAAGGAATCGCTTAACACACTTTGCTGCCTGAGCTTTGGCTTCTCGCATTAGCTACCAAAGGAAGAGAGAGGAGAGAAAAGGGAAAGGATGGTGAGAAGAGGGAGAGGATGGTGAGAAAAGGGAGAGGATGGAGAGAAGAGGGAGAGGATGGTGAGAAGAGGGAGAGGATGGAGAGAAAAGGTGGTGACGGAGCAAAAAAGGTAAAGGATGGAGATGGTGGAAAAAGCATGAGAAGTGGTGTAGAAGAAGGAGAACGAGAGGGTGGGCGTAACACCAATGTTGGGAAAAGATGAAACTACAGAATGCTGGTAGGTGGGCGATGCCGAGAACAAGTGCTGGTATCGAGAGGGTTGGAGGGTCCTCCTGGGGTGCCGGTGCCAAGTGGAGCTGGGTGGGTGAGTGGGGGCGAGAGGCAGAAGAGCGAGCAACGAGAGCATCCTCAAACGCTTCCCCCGCCCCAACCCCAGAGGAGGATCCGCGAGCGCAAAGTTCCCCACGAGTCGAGTGCGAAGTGCAGTGAATTAATGAGGCTTGATAAAAAAGCGATGCAAGAACGTGTGCCAGGATTTTGTTGCACCATCTCTCTCTCCCTTTCCCTCTCTCTCTCCCTTTCCCTCTCTCTCTCCCTTTCCCTCTCTCTCTCCCTTTCCCTCTCTCTCTCTCTTTCCCTCATAGTTTCTTTTTCACTACCTCTTCTTTCCTCTTCACTGCACTTGTTTTCTGTTTTTTTTTTTTTTTTTTTTTTTTTCTCTCACCATCCAACTGAAATTATTTTACATGCAATGCGAAATGAGAGCAACATGAGAATGGTTATTGTTGTTGTTGTTGTTGTTGTTCTTGTTACTCCTTATGACAGTGTCAGCAATATGTTTTTATTGTTGTTTGTTTTTTTTATTGCTGTTGTTGTTGTCATTATTTCGTTGCGAATGTTGCAGTTTCTACCATGGTAGAACATTAAAAGCATTATCTTGTGAAGTCTGGCGACGCATCAGACATTTAAAGGATTTCCACTCAATTGCACTGAGTAAACGTGAGAAAAAGACATCGAGCGAAAGGGATAGAAAACGCGAAAGAGATAGAAAATGCGAAAGAGATAGAGATAAAAGATCGAAGTGATGTCTCTCATAACATCTGGTCTCTTGGCCTACATCTGCCATAGTTAAGTGCTGAAAATCATTCTCCAGAAGAAATATAGAAAGAAAAAGACAGAGAATTGATGGCGAAAGGGAAGAATTGTCCTTATGGCATATTCAACCTCAACCCAGGTCTTTTCTTAATTTTCTCTTTCAGTCTCAGCCTCATCTTCTCTTCCTCCTCTGTTGATTTTCCTTCATTTTCGCTAATTGTTATTGGATGCAACCTGCTGTTACAGCTGTCTCTCTTTCCTTCATCGCCTTCTTTTATAACTACTTGTTATGGTTGGGATTTTGTTGTTGTTTCCCCTCACCAACCATATGTTGACCAACAGCTTGAATGTGAAACAATCAAAACCGAAAAAAACCGAAGGGAAAAAGCCAGCATGAAAGAATGAAGAAAATGCAAACAAGAAGATGGTGAAAAAAGTTGATACAAATTGTGGGTGGAACATGACACAATGTTAGGAAGGAAGAAGGACAGGAAGGCAAAAAGGTGGAGGGAGAGAAAGAGAGAGAAAGAGAGAGAGAGAGAGTGAGGAAGAGACGATGTCAAGCGATGCAAAAATGTCAGGATGCAAAGTGTTTTCACAGTTGTTGCTTCCGTTTCATTTCATTTCGACCTCATGTTCTCACTCTTTTTGTCTCTCTCTCTCTCTCTCTTTGTTTGTCTCCCTCTGCTGTTTCCTGTATATTTGCTGTTGCTGCTCGTGTTGCTCTTGTTGCTGCTGCTGCTGCTGCTGCCGTCGTTGTCGTTGCTGTCGTCAATATTACTTAAAAATAATGTCAACCCTGTTTGCAACTCTTCCCCCCATTGCAATTTCACCTCACCTCCTTCTCGTCATCCCCCTCTTCCCTTTTCCACACTTCGCTTGACTGCATTTTGCAGCAACATGTTGTCTCATTGCTATCACTCACACACACATACACACACATACACAACCATGCACCTACACATGTACATATGTGTGTTTGTGTTCGTGTTCTATATGAACGTTTCCATCGCCTTCTCCACTCGATAAAAACTCTTCTTCCTCCTCCACCTCCTGGTTGGACCCTTGGGTAGCTTTTATTCTGATGGGATTTTTAAGCAAGTCCGAGATTTTACTTTTTCAGATTATTTTTCTAATTTTCGTTGGGATTTTGTTGACTTTTTCTCCGGCTTTCTGTTGACAATATTTCGGATTTTATCGGTGTTTTTCTAGGTGGGATTTTTGAAGTGTTGGAAGTTACCTTGAGATTTTTCGTTAACTTTTTAAACTTCAACGTGTACTCAATTTCTTTTAGTTTCATTTTTTTATTATTTAATTTATTCGATTTTTAATTTTAAAAAATATATATCAAATATTCTATACAAAAAAATAATAACATAAAGAAATGAAAAAGAATAATAATACAAAATTATTTGTTATTAAGAAATTAAAAATAATAAAGACAAAAATAAAACTACAAAAAAAAATTATTTTAATAAAAATAAAATATATAGGAAAATAATTATAATAACAATAAAATAAAAAAAATAAAAATCCTCTTGTGAATATTTATTAAAAATTTATAACAACGAGTTGTCGGAAATGTCCGTTATCGTGATAATAACTGTAAAAGCTATTCATGTGCCAAATCAAATGTCATCTGTGTCAGTCATAAATATGTTATGGCATCATGGCACCACAACATGTCAGTCAACGTCGACTCCAGTGTCCAGAGGCGTGTTGTCTGTCGAAGAGGATTTAAAAACGAATTCAGTTAGAAAATTTCTTTTCTGAATTTAGGGTATGCTGGGGTATATAAAATAGCGATGAATTCGATTTAGTACTAAATAATGGAGACAAATAATTTTCATATTATTCATTCATAAGTTTTATAGAAAGATGACTGAGTCCGTTATCAAATCATTTACCAATTCAAATATTATTTTTATTAAAATCCGGAACTTCCGTTTTTTTTTCTATCGACTTATAAATAAGATAATTGAAAAGAAATATATATATAAAATAATTCTAAACAATGTTAATTTTCCCTTGTCGTGTCCGTAATCAAATCAAAACCAAATTGAGACGAGTGTAGGGGTGACGATTTATGGTGTTGAATCGCAGCTGTTGAGTGCCACAGAATATTTTAAGCCATCAACAATGACACATAAGCCATTCATGTGGCTATTCATCTCCCTCTCTCTCTCACTCACTCTCTCTATCTCCCTTTCTCTCACTCTCTGTCTCCGTTTCTCTTTTACCCTTAACTCAGTGACTACGAGTTGATATTTAGTATTTTCAGTGTGTGCAATTGCATTTATATTGTATGTGTGTGTATTTGTGATTGTTCACTTGTGTGAATGGGAACTAAATTCTAAATAATTATGCAAATAAAAGTATTTAAAATTAATTGGATTCAAATATCAAATGAATTCAAATCGCATGAATTCAAATGAAATGACTTCAAATGAAGTCATTGAAAGGCGTTTAATGCAATTGATATTGATATATTTGATATATATTTGATATATTTGAAAAAAAAAAAGTTTAATTATGATACCAAAAATAAGTTAAATGCTTATGAAAATTATGAAATGATATGAAAATAGAAATAAAAAAAATATATGAAATTCAAAATAAATATAAATGAGATACTTATGAAAAATTATGAAATGAGATGAAAATAGAAATAAAAAAAATATATGAAATTCAAAATAAATATATTTGATAAATAGGCATTCACAAATCAAAATAAAAATATATATATATAAAGTGAAAAATATATAAAGATATCATTTAAGGATAAGTGGATGAAAGTTACAAATTTACTAAAATAAATTAATTACGGACATAAAGCCAACTTGTAATAAATGATGTGGCAAAATATTCAATTAAAATATTCACAAAAAATGTATTTTTATCTCATGATATAAACAACCATTAAAAAGACAATTTATTATGATAAGAAGAATTTATTATGACCAGAAGAAAATTTATGAAAATTTCATAACCATTAAAGATTTTGTGGAAAGTCATAAATAATAATGAAATTGTGTGACAAGCAGGAGAAATTCGCCATGTTTGTATGTTTTAGTCATTAAAATGTCCTTAATTCTAGAGGACATGGCTTTTGTGGGCTTCCAAGGATATCTTAAAAGATTTCCTTCTCTCTTTCTTCTTCTCTTCCATTTCCTCTGTCAATTATATATCGCTTGGAAATGACCCGACTTCCGCCCACACGGGAAGTCCTTCAACCAATTTGACACCTCCCTGAAGACCATTTGTGGACCACAGGCCTGCCTAATGACATTTCTCTCTTTCCATCTCTCACTCTCTCACTCTCTCTCTCTCTGTCTTATTACCTCTCTCTGTCTCTTTCTCTCTTACTACCTCTCTTTCTTTCTTTCTGTCCTTTCTGTCCATTTCTCTAATTTCGCATTCATTTAATATTTAAACGGATTCTAATGATGAAAGTTTTGTCAAATGTCCGTTAAAATTTTCACACACACACACAAACACGAACACACACAAACACTAACACACTCACACACACACTCATTTACAATTTCAAGCAGGATGTGATGTCGTTAGAACAACAATAACTACAACAAAAAGCATAAATACAAAATAAATAACAACAACAAAAAAAGTTCATTCAATGTTCATAAAGAAAAATTTACGAAGCGTTAATGATGATGATAATGATCATGATGATGATGATGATGATGAGTTGACCAGATGTTGACCAAACAGAAACAACAACAAACATAACAACAAGAAGAAAAAAAATAACAACAACATTAAAAAAACAACAACATCAAAAAAACAACGACATCATTTAACATAAACTTTTTTTTAAAACAATATTTTTGCAACAACGAAATTGTTTCACTACAACATTTTCAGAACAACAACATTTTTTTACTACAAAATATTTACACATAACAGCATAATTTAACAACGAATTTTGTAAAAACAAAACCAAAAAATTTATAATAACATCCACCAGAACTACAACAGCAACTACAGCAACAACAACAAAAAGTACCCTTGGCGGCCTAAAAAGCCTCATTACAAATTCCAAATGGGCAATTGTTTTTGTTTTTTTTTTTCAACACAAAAATAACAACAACAAATGTGGGAACCTCTCTCTCTTCCTCTTCGACCAAAATCCAACATCCATCATCGTGTGACGTCACGTGACAGTGGAACCGACCGCTGTTTCGCATTAAATATTAATTTCCACAAGCAAACACATACACACAGGAAGGGAGAAAGGAAAATCCCTCACACAGACATGGAATAACACCAACACAGAGACGGACACACACACACACAGTCACATTTGCGACGCCTGTTTGGAGGTGGTTTTAAATTTATTTGGTCTTGTCCTTTTCGTAATTTCTCCGTTTGGTTTTTTTTTTACATTTTTTCTATTTGATTGTTCTTGGTCTGTATTGTTGTTGTTGTCGTTTATTTTTTATTTTATTTCTTTTTTTTTTTTTGTTATTGTTGGTAATTTTTTGTTTGTTTTGTTATTTAAAAAAATAACTTTTTTGTTGTGTCATTTTTCTTGTTTTTCTCTTTTTTCTTTTTTTGTTATTTTTAGTCGTTTTTAGTCAGCGCAAATTTTAATGCGAGCTCGGGTTCTAATTTCACCAGCTGCTAATTCCATCCTCCTCTCACATTCGTCCTTCTCCCTTGCTTCTCTCCATCAAATCATTCATCGTCTCAATCTACAATTCGTTTTTTCGTTTCATCCTTCCTTCATTTCATCCTTCCTTCATTTCATCCTTCCTTCATTTCATACATCCTTCCAGCCTTCCTCCCATTCACACATTCTCCCTCTTAACGTTCTCCTTTCGACCCCTTCACTTTTCTACCTTCCCAAACCATGTAACACTTTATGTTGTCCTGTTGTCGTCCCTACCTCTGTCTCTTGGTCGATCCTTCTCCTTCGACATATTTCTAGCTTATTAGCCATCTCACTTGCGCTCGACAGGTCCCACGACTCGAACGTCAACGCGGAGAACTTTGTGTCGTGGGACCAACGTCGTCTGTCCCACGGACTCCTCCACCTGGTCTTTCTCTGTTTTCCTGTGTCCTTCTCTCTCTCTCTCTCTCTCTGTCTCTGTCTCTGTCTCTCGCTCATCTCATCTATCTTTCCTCATCTCTCTTTCCTCATCTCTCTTTCCTCATCTCTCTTTCCTCATCTCTCTTTCCTCATCTCTCTGTCCTCTTTTCTCTTTCCTCATCTCTCTTTCCTCATCTCTCTTTCCTCATCTCTCTTTCCTCATCTCTCTTTCCTCATCTCTCTGTCCTCTTTTCTCTCCATCTCTTGCTCCTTCCCTCTCTTCTGTCTCCTCCTCCAAGTCCACACACTCGGGTCCATTCACTCCATGTCTGTACACGACTTACATACATATATACGTACATATATTTACTCTTACAATAAATATTTTTCAGCCTCGTTGTCTTCTCCTAATCCCCATCCCTTTCCTTTCTTTGCTCCTCTTTGGATTTCATCTGTCAACGTGTCGTCGTCCTCGGTCTTAGTCTCATCCTCTGTATCTTCTTCGTTCTCATCCTCTGTATCTTCTTCAATTTTGTCCTCTGTCTCCTGTTCATTCTCTTCCTTTCGTCTCATTTTATAACTCATTTTCCACCTAATTCCAAGTCCCTTGGCGCCTTCTCGTCCTCCTGCTCCTTCCACTTCTCTTTGTCCGTCCTCCATCTGCTCATCCTACGCCTTCTTCTTCCTCCTCCTCCATCCTGCTTCACGTTTCTTTCGTCATTCCTTTCCATCCGCTGATCCCACCTCCTTCTCCACCCTCAACCCTTTGTCACCTTCTCTTCCAACCCTAGTCTTTTCCTTCTCATCCTTCTTCGTCTCCTCCCCTCATCCTTCATCGTCTCCTCCCCTCATCCTCATCCTCCTTCACCTCCACCTTCTCCTCCTCCTCATCTTAACCATTTGGTCATCATTCTTCCTGTCCAACCATCTGTTCTCAAACCACTTCATCTCTCTCTCTCTCTCTTTGTCCTTTCCTCACTCTTCCTCTCTTGATTCATGTCGTATTCCCTTTACCAATATCTATTTCTCTCTCTCACTCACTCTACCTCTTTCTCTTTCACTCCTTTCCCCCAAAACTCTTTCACTCCTCCCGGCGAAGGTGAAAAACCATATAAATTTTTGAAACCTCGAAAATTTTCCAACAAATTTCGACGACAACCGCATTTTCATGCCCTTTACACACACACACACTCACACACATAGACACACAGACATAGGCACACAGCCATGTGTGCACTTGTGCTTTTTGAGGATCACGTTCCTTCCCCCATCTCTTCTTATCATTCTCTCTGACCATTTTTGCCTCACACTCGCGATGCAGAGCGGAAAAAATCATATGAAATTCGAGTCTGACGACGAAAGATTCATGGTGGAAAGGGATAGAGGAATGAAATGAATGGTGAGAGGATGGAGAAGTGGATGGAGAAGAGGATGGAGAAGAGGATGGAGAAGAGGATGGAGAAGAGGATGGAGAAAAGGATGGAGAAGAGGATGGAGAAGAGGAAGAGGGAGAGGTATGAAGGAGAGTGGATGGAGAAGCCGTGGACTTTGGCGCCGTCTGAGGAATATCCAGGAAATGAGGCGGCGCCTCCGGATTTGCCTGCCACACGCTGTAAAGTCGGACCAGCAGTTTATAAATTATCGCACAATCGGGAGGGCGACAGTGGAATGAGGGGGAGGAAGGAGAGAGAGAGAGAGAGAGGTGAAGGGATGAAAGAGGAGAAAAGGGTTCAAAAGAACAGGAGGAGATCAACGAGAGATGCAGGAAGGTGAAGGGCGTGGTTGACGACAGAGGGGGGGGGATGGTGGAGAGGTCCAAAATTGTGAAGTGGAAACTTTTCGTACTTGAAATTGAGCTTTAAATATTGCATATGTCAAAGGAGGAGGAGGAGGAGGAGATGGAAAAAGGAACGAAGGGATGGAGAAGGAAAGGGACCAAGGAGAGGAAAAAAGAAGGAAAAACGAGGAAAAAAAGAAAAACAAGCAAAAAGAAAGGAAGGAAACCAGGGGAGGAAAAAATTTAAGAATGTAGAGGAAGGAAGGAAGGAAGGAAGAAGCGGAAGGAAGGATGGTACGAAACGAAGGATGGAGAGGAAGGAAGGATGGATAGGATAGAAGGATGGAGAGGAAGGAAGGATGTAAGGAAGGAAGGAAGGAAGGAATGGAAAGGAAGGCATCGCTACTCAGAGGACAAGTTGCCGATGATGCCAAGAGGCAACGAAGGCAACGAACCTCGCATCGTGGTGTCGGCAGGATAAAGTTTTGATATCCGTCGTCGCTAATTAAAACTTGCTGCCCGGAAACGCAAGTGGAACAAGTCAGGGGATAAAATGAAGATGTGAGGGGAAGGAGTGAAAAAGTCAGAGGGAAGGAGTGAAGAAGTCAGAGGGAAAGAAGTGAAAACGATATAGGAAAAACCGCACTCAAATGGAAGGAGGAAATCAAATAAGCAGAAGCAACTCTTCACAAATAAGTTGAGAAGAGAAAACCCAGAAGAAAACATTTCGGAACCGTTGGAAAAACAACTCGAAAAAGCCCTGAAGAAAGTGTGAGAAAGAAAAATAAAACCTTGAGAAAATAAGGAAAAGAGATGGAAAAACCATGGATAATTAAAATTTCCTGCAAAAAATATCCTACACAATATCCTGAAAATACGAAAATAATTTTAAAAAATTTGATAAACTCCTTCATATCTGAAAAAAACCTAAAAAAATCGTGTAAAAATATATACAATAATATTTTTTCAAAATTCAAACTTTTATTTTTTTATTTTTTTTCAAAATTCAAAATTTTATTTTTTTTTCAATATGCAAACGTTTATTTTGCAAACTTTATTTTGTTTAAAAAAAAGTTAAAAATAAATTGATTTGAAAAAATTCACACAGAAAAAAGAACCAGATTCAATTTGTGGTTAGTAAAACTGGGTCCGACAAACGATCGGATGGCTACAATGGGTTATTACTACAACAACAACAAAACAAACAGAACACATTTTATTTTATTTGTGAAGAAACACAAACAAAGTCATGGCCACGAGGAGATACGGCAATGGCTGAAGGAAAATACAATGAATTCATGCATTTGAAATGAATTAAAAAAAAAATTTTATAAAAAAAAAATTCAAAAAAATATAAAGTTAAAAAAAAATGCTTTTCAAAAATTAAAAAAAAAAACATTGTAAAAAAATAAAAAAATAATAATTTGATAATAATACAATAAATAGAAATTAAATTGAAATAAAATAATAATTAAAATAAAAAAATAATGAAACTAAAAAAAAAAATAAATTCAAATAAAATAATAATTAAATTTACATAAAATAATAATAAAATTCAAATAAAATAATCATTAAATTCACATAAAATAATAATTAAATTGAATTAAAATTTAATTTTTACGACTACAAAAGATTGTCGTCTTTAGGTGTTCGACTTCCTTCAGCCATTGTTATTATCCGAACCCCCGATTTCCTTAAACCACCTCCCATCTCGCCTCTCAAGCCTTGACCCTTTGCTTGGCATAATCCAGGGCGTTGACCAGAATCCTCTTCTCCAGCAGCCTGAACTCCAGAATCATCGCAGCGATGGGGCTGAGTTGAATCTCGCCACGTCGCCATTGGGCCAACTGGTCCTCGTCCTTCGCCAACGTTGTGGGATAAACACGCAACAACAGCATGAAACGGGTCTCGAGGAACTGCCACGCCTTCGACTCCAACGAGGTCTCGAGGGCACAATCGAGATAGAGTAAATCCTCGGCACGCTCGGAGCCGATCCAATGATCGAGTTGCTCCTGGTTCATGTTGAAGACGCGAACGAAACCCAACAGTTGAGCCGAGATGTACTCGGGTGCGGGGAGGACCTGAAGTTCTCCACTGTGGGCGATCTTGAGGAGGTCGAGGAGTTTGCAACGCTTCTCATAGAGCGCATCGGAGGGGCTGAGACCGAGTTTGACCGCGACGCTGTCGTTGGGATTCTCCGCATTGACGAAACTGGGGGGAGAGATAAACAAATTCATCGATATTCTTAAGTCTGTTTTCGTTTTTCTGAAGTATATTTACTATTTTTTTAAGTTTAAGTTTATTTTTTAAGTTTTTCTGAATTCTGTTTTCGACATTTTGAAGTCTGTATTCGATTTTCAGAAGTCCTTTTTCAATTATATAAAATCACTTTATTTTCTGATGTAACTTTTTGATTATTGAAATCACTGTTTTGATTTTCTGAAATCTCATTTATATTTTCCAAAGTCTGTTTTCAGATTTCTGAAGTCAGTTTTCGATTTTCTGAAGTCACTTTTTATTATTTTATTATTTTTTTTAAGTCAGTCTTAATCGTCTGAAGTTTCTTTTTTGATTTCTGTACTTGTTTTTCGATTTTCTGAAATTTGTTTTCGTCTGTCTGCTTGCAAATTGTGTATAGAAGGGATTATTGTATTGATAGATTCTCACCCATTGTGCACCAGTAGATCGGCGTTGGATCGATTCCCATAGTGGATGAAGAACTGGTCGCCCTTCTTGAAATCCATCTGCGCCGTGCACTCCATACGATTCTCCTCGGGCATAAAGTGAGAGGTGATCGCTCCATGCTTGTGATTGGCCATGTCCCAGAAGGGAATCAAAGCGAAGATCGACTCGGGTTGCGTCGCCGACGATGATGATTTGGTGGTGGTGGATCGCGGGATCATATTCTGTCGTGTCATCACGGTCGAAACGGCCCAGCTGTGAAAGGAGAAGAGAGGATCGAATTAGTTTTAAGTAGATCACAAAAGGATTGTTGATCTTAACAATAACAAGGAATATAAGAAATAAAAGGACAATGAAAATAAAGACTAAAACAAGGACTAAATCGACAACTAAAATATGAATTAAAACGATAACGAAAATAAGATAAAACGACAACAAAAATAAAAATTAAAACGATAACTAAAATAAAAATTAAAATGTCAAAAAAAACAAGAACTGGAATAACAAACAATAACAACAAAGAAAACTACAACAACTATAACAACAAAAGCGAAAACAACAACGAAAGCACCAAAAACGTAAACAATAACAAAAGCAACAACAACAACACCTTGAAAGGACCTCCTCGTAAAACTTTCCCCAACTCCGGAACAAACATGAAAACCTTCATAAATCAAATGCTTTCAATGAAGTTTCGAAGAGAAGAAACTTCTTCGTCCCATATGGAAATTTAGTTTCTTGCACTCTTCTTTCTCCCTTTCCTCTTCCTCTTCCTCTTCCTATTCCTCTTCCTATTCCTATTCCTATCCTTCTTCTTCATTTTGCTCTAGTTGTAATCATAATTCTCCCCATCTCTTTCTTTCCTTCCTTCCTATTTCTCCATCACAAATAATTACAAAAGACCAACCAAAAAAACACATAAATCAGAAGCGCGAACAGAAGCATCATGCTTGGAGAGAGGAGAAGCAGGGTTAGAGATGGGAAAGAGAAGGCGAGAGGTGGGAAAGAGAGACCGAAAGGAGGAAAAGAGAGAGTAAGAAAAGGAAGCACAAAGAGCACGAGTTACAAAGAGCACGATTACGAAGATGAAGCGGAAGGGAAAAGAATGTGGTTACCTTGGAATTTACCACGATAAGATCAAACCACAGAAAACTCTTTTCTTTATGAATTCTTCGTTAGTTTGTCCGTCCATCCATTCGTTTGTCCATCTAACCAGCTTTCGTTTCTTTCTTCTCTTCTCCGTCCTTCTCTCGTCCGTCCTTCTCTCGTCCGTCCTTCTTTCGTCCATTCTTTTCTCCACCATCTACCAGAGTCTGTAACTCATCTTTCTATTCATCTTCTCATCCTTCCTTCAAGTCCTCTTTTCTTTCTATCCTCTTCCCCCAAGGTTCTCTTATCCGTTCATGATCCACGTTCATGTCCTCCATTCATTTGTCCATCTTCCATCCTTCCGACTTGTAATATTTCATCTCTCTCTCTCTCTCTCTCTCTGACCCCACTCTCTCTCTCTCTCTATCGTTCATTAGCCTGTCGCTCTCTTATCTTCAACCTCTTGAAGCATTTCCCCTCATCAGTCTTTCTCCTTTCTCTCCATCGACCTCTTCCGCCTCTCTAATTTTTTACCTTTCACCTCTTCTGTCTCTCTCGTTTTTGACCTCTTCCGTCTCTCTCGTTTTTGACCTCTTCCATCTCTCTCTCTCGTTTTTTCCCATCGACCTTCGTTATAAGGATCTGCCGCAATTTGGTGGAATTTTAATTGAAAATTCATGTACAATTAAATTATGCTTGAATTGAAGTTATGAGCTTCATCGTTCCATAGCTTTTCTCCTTCGGCTCCCTTCGATCTCTCGATCTCCTTCACCTCCTCTTCAACTTTCTTCTCTCACAGCCCACTCGGCCTTGGCTCAACCGCCAACGACGACGTCACTCGAAGTCTTCTCCACTCAACCCCATCTCAACCAACAGTCACTCACTCTTTCCTCTCAGTCTCTTCTCAAAATTTCCACTCAGTACTTCCTCAAATTTCCTCTCACTCTTTCTATCACTTCATCCCTCACTCTTTCTATCACTTCATCCCTCACTCTTTACCACTCTCTTCGCCAAACTTTGATCCTTCCGTCGCCCTCCCCCCTTCGGAAGTTCCATCGTAATTACGTTTAATCCGTCTGACCCACATTGAAGAAGCATCAAGGACGACGACGAACGAGGGTGGCGGCGACTCAATCGAGGATGATGAAGGAGGAGGAGGCGTGGATGGGGCAAAGGTCATGGATGAAATAGCGATTGAGAGGGAGGTGGAGATGTGGGAGGAGAAAGCGGTAAAGAAGAAGGTGGAGAAAGGGGAAAGGAAGTGGTGAAAGAAAGGAAACCGAAGCTAGTGGTCGAGGAGTCGCTGTTGATGATTATCAAGGAGAATATAGTGAAGGGTGGAATTGAGATGATGAAGGAGGCGGCAAGCAAAAGGAACAGCGTGAGAGTGAGGGAAAGAGTCGAGTAAGAAAGAAAGAGTAGAATAAGAAGGGAAGTGCAGAATAAGAAGGAAAGAGTAGAATAAGAAGGGAAGTGTAGAATAAGAAAGAAAGTGTAGAATAAGAAGGGATGTGTAGAATAAGAAGGAAAGAGTTGGCTAAGAATGAAAGAGTTGGCTAAGAAGGACGGAAGTTCAAGAGGAAAAACCGTGGGATGAAGAAGCATTGACTGGAAGTGGAAAAGTCAGAGTAGGAAATGATGATGACGATGAAGAATGCCGACCGGTTCATGGCAGTGGAATTTCATCTTGAAAAGACCATCAAGGTCATGTACAATTAAGCAGAGAGAGAGAAAAAAGTTAGTCTCAAGAGAAACTTTTCGACCAGAAGTTGATGGAGTCAATGGAGTGGAAAAAGTGAGCAACAGGAAGATGATGTGAATTCGAAGAAGAAGAAGAGGATTCGATTTAAAAGAATAAACTATGAACTGGAAGAAGATGAGTAGTATTAGAAAAGAAAATGTGAATTAGATAAAAAAAAAAAAGATGTGAATCAGAAGATATAAATTAAAAGATTCGAATTAGAAGATGAAGATTTGGAATAGAAAAAGAAGATAAATAAAAAAGAAACGAAGATCTGAAGTTAAAGTTGAAGATCTGAATTAATAGATGAAGATCTGAATTAAATGATGAATTTTTATCTGAATTAGTAGAAGATGTAAAAAAAGAAAGTAGAGGTGGAGAAAAATGGTCAACAGTGAAATCGGTTTTATATTTCAAATTCTAAAGACATCCATCGAAGGCTTCTCATGGCCACGCCTCCTTTTCCACCATTCAATTGAATAAAGAAACGTCCTTGTTTGCATCTTCCTTTCTCTCTCTCACTTTCCTTCATTATCTATCGCCGCTATCCTTCTTTTTCTTACTCTCTCTCTCTCTCTCTGGTCCTGAGGTTGTGGCGTCTGGCGACCAAAAGCCGTCCTCGTTCTTCCACGCCCCCAACCTCACTCACGCCCCCCTCACGCCCCCAATCTCATTCAATCCTCTACTTTCTCTTTCATTTGCTGGGCCGACGAAGGCAACGATGTGGAAAAATATAATTTTTCAACGTGAATTAAAATGGAAGAGGAGAAGGAAGAAAGGGAGAAGGAGGAGGAAGAAAGGGAGAAGGAGGAGGAAGAAAGGGAGAAGGAGGAGGAAGAAAGGGAGAAGGAGGAGGAAGAAAGGGAGAAGGAGAACGACGCAAGGAGGAAGAAGAACATTGACAAAAGAATGGAGAAAGATGACAAAAGGAGTAAGAAAGATTACGAACAAGGGTTGGGAGAAGGCAGAGGGGGACGAAAAAAAGCCGATGAAGGATGAAAAGACAAGGAACAAGGTTAGGGAAGAGAAGCGAGGAAAAGAGAAGAGAATAGAAGAGAGAAGGAGGTCAAAGGAAAAGAGTGAAGAGGGAGGAAAAATCAACATGAAGGTTTGTTAAAGAGAGGACGAAGAGAACGAAAGGAAAGTTCGTGTAAGAAGAGAGCAGAAAGAAAGAGAGTGTAAGAAGAGGAGGAGTCAAGAAGAGAAAATAAGGAGTAAAAAAGAGAAAAAATAAGGAGTAAAAAAGAGAGAAATAAAGAAAGTAAAACAGAGAAAATGTGGGAAGAAAACAGAGAAAATGGGGAGTAAAAAAAATATAAAATGAGGGTGAGAAATCTGAATTTCCACTCAATTTCCTTTCCAAAAAAGAGGTTAAAAGAATGGAAAAAAAAAGTATACAGAGATAGAAAGAGAAGGAGAGAGAGTAGAAAACAAACGATTAGCAGGATCATGTAAATGTGTGTTGTTGTTGTTATTGTTGTAGCCTAATGAAATTTCCGCCGCAACGAAAGCAATCAATGGTGCGAGACGAGAATTTGCGAAGCTTTCGCCGCGGTCTGCGGAACGATTTGTCATTAGAGGGAAGGAGTGAGGCCAGAATTGCCAACCAGGTGAGAGAGAGGGAGATAGAGACACATTGGAGAGAGAGAGAGAGAGAGAGAAGGATAGGGAGATTTGCACGCTTTGATATTCGATTTCCGGTTCCGGCGTCGACATCGTCCAAAACATGCACGTTTCCGTGCGATTTTCCAAACGGAAGTATCTTCGATACTCACACACACACCGCACACACACACACACACACCGCACACCAATGCATTTGCATAGAATCTGCATACGCTCATGCATGAGTATATGTATATGTGAGTGTGTGTGAGTATATGTGTGAGTTTATCTGTGTGTATTTTCGAGTGGAGATTGAGGTGAAGGGGGCGTGATTGTGGTTTGGGGGGATCAACATCAGCAGCAGGAGGAGTAGAAGGCGATGGAAAACTTATCGAGCTCGAACTCGGTTGCCAAACTTTAGATTGAAATGTCGCGTTTTCTCCACTCCCTTTTCATCGCCTCTCCTTCTCTATCCTTTTCTCTGCCCTTCTCTATCCTTTTCTCTCTCCTTCTCTATCCTTCCCTTTCCCCTTCTCTATCCTTCCCTCTCTTCCTTCTCTCCTTCCACCCTCTTTCTCTCTTCCGTTTTCTTTTCTCCATTCATCGATCCGATCCCATCTCAACTCTCTTCACTTTTCTTTCCATTATCCTCCCATTATTCTTGTTTTGTTTTTCATTTAATCCTCTCTGAACTCCTTCTCTTTCTACCTTGTTATCTCTCCCTTTCTTTTCTACCACCATCCATTAATTACTTATTATTGTTTTTGTGACGAAATCCAATTAAAACCGAAAACCACTTCAAGAAAATTTATAAACAAATAAGTACCAAAATGGAAAGATTAAAAAATGAAAATTATGAAATACACACAACAATAATAATTTAAAAATATTTAAAAATACTTAATTAATAATGTATTTAAAAACATTATTTGTTATCATTCTATATATTAAAAAAGATTGTTCTTAAAAAATTAAATTAACATTAACAACAAAATAAAAAAATTAAATCAAAATATATTTAAATTGAAAAAAAGTGTTAATTAAAAAAAATATGTGTAATTGAAATAACAAATTTTTTACATAAAAAAATATATAATAAAATCAAAGCAAAAATGTGAAACTAAACCAAATACCATAAATAGAAACAACAAAAGAAAATCCTAAAAAAAAAACAACTGTAGCGAAGAAAAAACGCAAATTTCTTTAAAAAAAAAACGTTTTCACTCCTTGGTTCCAGGATAAATGGGGATGAGAGTCAGGATGAGGGTGAGGTTGAGGGATGGAGTTGAGGGATGAAATCGGAGGATAAGGAAGAAACGCGAAATCCAATTAGAAAGGAAACGTGCGAAGTTTTCTTTCTCTCGTGTCGCGTGACAACGAAAAGCTCTTTGCAGATGGAATTTTCTCTCTCTCTCTCTCATTTTTTTGTTTGCTTACTTTCGTTTTGATTTGCAAAAAATATCACGAGACAAAGAGTTGAAGCAGAAAAAAAATGATAAGCGAATTAATTGAAATTATCCATAGTTCACAATAATTTCAATAAGGAAAGAAAATCAAATATAATACAAAAATTTTAATAAAAAATATATTATGTAAATAAATGAAAGATTAACTCAAATTCACAAATATTTTAATTAATTAATCCATCATAGTAATAAGATAAATTGCATTGAATGAGAACACCGAAAAAAAATCGAATGAATAAATCCTGTATGAATGAAAATTTCAGACAAATGAATCGAAGTTTCATGTGAATGGAACCAGAAACTAATTAGAAGCCAAATTCCCTCAAATCATTCTTCTTTCTATTTCTTCCTTGATGATCCACACAGCATCTCTCCCACTCACTCTTATTTACTTTTCATTTTCTATCTCTCTTTCAACTTTGCAAAAGTTCATCCATCTCTCAACTTGAATTGATTTGAAAAGATTTCCACATACCAGAAACAGATGGAATGGTTGAACGATTGACTGACTGACTGACTGATTGATATACCTTTCTCTTTCTTCCTACTTCCTCTCACTCTCTCTCTCTCTCTCTCCTTTCCCCCTTCCTCTCCCTTCTCTTTGTTCATACATCTGTCTGCGAGGAAAACATTTCTTTCCTCAATAGCGAAAATTTGATTAAATGCCATTTAAAGACCAGATGGAAATTTCATCAGCCACTGAAAATGGTCTGAGTATGAGAGAGAATGTGTGAAAGAGAGGGAGAGAGACAGAAAGAGGGAGAGAGAAAGAATGAAAAAATCACCATCATTGTGTATGTGTATGTGAAATCCATTGATGATTTAATTTCCGCTTCTGATCCTTGATTTTTTTTGTTCGTTCTTTCAATGCAATCACAAGGATTTCCGCCAAATGTCTTCACACCTCGAATGAGTGAAAGAGTGAGAGAAAAGAGAGAGAAAGAAGAAAAGTGAGGAAAGAAGAGAGGGAAAGAGATAGCTAGATAGAGATGGAGAAGACGTGTGCTTGAACAGGAACACGTCTTTATGAAGACGAAGGAGAAGAAGAACTCTTTAGCAGGAAGAACACGTGGGCATGCGAGAGACTACTTTGAGAAATGAATGAGTATGTGTGTGTGAGAGTATGCTGAATATAACTTATAGCTTTTAGCACCACACACACACACACACACACATACAAATAAAGACTTCTTCCCACTCACCTATAGAGAGAGAGAGAAAGAGAGAATTCTCGCACGTGCGATTGACACGAATTGAAATCGTTTGTTTCGTTAACGCAGAGATTGTGTGAAGAACTCTCACTTTGTCGGTCGGTTGATCTGTCTGTCTGTCCACCGATCTGTCTGTCCGTCGATATCTCTATCTGTCTGTCTATTTGGCGGTATCTTTGTCTGTTTGTGTCTCGGCCTTCACGTGTGTCTAGCATGATATTTTGTATTACTCTATGTGTGTTTTGTATTAATTAACATCGCTTTGTTTCCACATGTCCTCTCTATCTCTTTCACTCCACCTCTTCACCCTCTCCTTCTCCTTCCCACTATCACTTTCTCGCTCCCTCTCTTTCTCACTCTCACTCTAAACTTTGATTGCGGTCTCTCGCAACACCTTCGAGAACCATAATTCATTCGCTTCTCGATTCACAAAGGATAACGACCAACACAATAACGACGACGACGAGTCGAGGCTGCTGCATCCTGTCGCTTGCTAATTGACTTTTGGTCCCATCATTTAAGCCACCACTTGTGCATATGCCATCTCTCTCTCTCTCTAACTACCTTCCATCCTCTCTCTCCCTCTCACCCTCTCCCTCTCTCTATGTTCAAGTGTGTGTTTGTTTCTAAATGTTCGTGTGTTTCTCTTTAATTAACATCGAGCATTCGTTTAAGTTTCACGTATTGAATTAATCAAGCAATCAGCCGGAGAGAAACCTCATAAAGAAACTTTGAATAGATCTGTGGAATTTCAAGAAGACCAATAGATTGCCAAAGGATTTTCAAAGGGATTTCCAAGGGATTAGCAAATGGTTTAAAATCGTTTCAAAACGATTTCTGATAGCTTCAAAAGATTTTATGGTTTCACAAGGATTTGCCAGTTGTTTCAATATGATTTAAAGAGTTCTAAGCTATACCTTGAAGGTCTTACTTTAAAGGTTCTTCTTGAAGGTTCTTTAAAGACATTTGAAGGTTCTTTAAAGACTTTTGAAGGCTCATAAAAAGTTTTCCAGGTTCATCAAGACAAGCTCATCAATTTTTTATGTTATTTTAAGACTATTTAAAGGTAATCACAGATTTTTTTAGGTATTTCACCGAGCTTAAAACTCTTTCGGAAACTTCAACAACCCATAAACCAAATTCAAATGAAGACTATAAAGTATTTTGGAAACTTCTCTTCCATTAATATTCCTACTTGAGCTCTTGAATTCACCAAGAGCCCCAAATCTCATCTCAGGGAGCCTTTAAAAGCTCTTAAGTTTCGTCAGCGACCTCCGTCATTTGTCAACGGCTCGTGAGAGGCGTGGATTTAATTGCTACAAGCTCTCGATGTTAACGACTCCCGGTGGACGAAGGGGGGGCTTTTTTTTCTCGAAACGATGCCATTTTACGAACTCGGGAAGTTTTTATTTAATTTTTTTTTTTCATACTATTTTTTATTATTTTCATTTATTTTTGTATACGATTTTACGAAAAAGCTGATATTTTAATCAAATAAAGAGAGAGAGAGACGAAATCCGTTGATGGGCGTGGTGAAGAGACTTGAGAGGGGGAGGGGCGGAAGCGACTGATGGCATTCGATACTCCAAGCTCCGAAATTTAACACAAAAAATATAAATTAAATCGGTTTTTTTTTAAAAAGTACAAGAGAAATTGATTTAAAAAAATTATGAAAATTAAATTTTAAAAAAATGGAAAAAAAACCAAATTAATAAAAAAAAATATATTTAAAAAATTTCAACAAACAATTAAAAAATTATTAAAAAAAATATAAAAAAAGAAATAAAAATTTTAATAAAAATTAAAAATGAACTAAAAATTATAAATTTAATAACAAATAATATTTTAAAAAAATTTTTGATAAAATACAATTTTTGAAGATATCAAAATTTCTTGATTAATAAAAAAACATGATTCAAATTTAATTAAAAAAAAAGCACTAAAATAAAATAAATACAAAAATCTAGAGATGAAAAGGGAAAAAATTCGTAATATTTCATTTTAATATAGAGAAAGGTGAAAAGGGTCGGAAAAGAGGTCGATTGAGGGTCGTTTGAAGGGGGCGAAAAATCGGAATAAATAAAAGTTTGATTGCATTTAACACGGCGAGCTCCATTTTTCGAAATCCCATATTCGATGTCTCTTAACACCACTCTCTCTCTCTCTTTCACACTCTATTTCTCTGTCTCCCTCTTTTCTCACCCTCATACTCCCGCAGATCCCTCAAAAGCAGGCATGAGAGAGTGAAAAATTGCACAGCCATTAAATCAATCAGTTCAATACAAATTCCCTCTCTTTCTCACACCTCTGTAATTTTCTCTTTCACACACTCTCATTCCCTTTCTCTCTCACACTTCCTCTGTCTCACTCTTTTTCACCTTCACATTCTCCCCTCTCTCTTTCTCTCTCTCGATTGAATGCTTGAGGTCTTGTTGTTGACCTTGTTTTTGTTATTATATTTTGTTGTTTTCTCTGTTTCAAGTTGATGTCGCGGTTTTCATTCTGTTGTTGTTGTTTTAACTGTAGTAGTAGTTGCTGTTTTTTTTCTATTTTAACGGATGTAAAAATGTGTGGTTTCAGTTGTTGTTGTTGTTGTAGTGCATTTATTTTTATATTCCATGTGGTTCTTGTTATTTAGTTATATTTGATATCATGTAAAATGTTGTTGTTGTTGTGGTTTTAGTTCTATTTTCAAGGATGTTGTGGTTGGTTTTCATTCAATCAATCCACTTTTTCTGCCACGCCTACTCAGCCCACCAATTGACATGAAAATCCCATTTTATTTAAACCAATTAAAAAATTCCTCGCTATCGGCATCATTTGAAAAAATGTTTCTTTAAAATTTTTCTCAATTTTGTTTTTTTATTTTATATTTTTTTTTTTCATTTATTTTTTTATTTTACAAAAATTTATTTATTTTTCATATATTTGTTTATTTTTCATTTTGCTTCCTTTTCAATAATGTTTTTTTATTTGATTTTTCATTAATTTGTTTATTAATTTATTTACATTTCATCCATTTATTTACTTTTCAAAATTGTTGTTCATTTTTCATAAATTTTTACATTTTTTATTTAATTTAATCTGTATTCTAATTCTTAAGAAATTATACTTTAAGAAATCATTGAAAAACAATTTTGAAATTCAAAGAACTTCATACAGAAATTTATGACTGGAGGTAAAGAAACTAAGAAATGAAAACAATGAAAGGGAGAGCTAGAGCGAGAAGGGAAAGGGGAAAGAGAGAAACAGAAGAAAAGACGGAGAGAGATGAAAAGACAGAGGGAGAATGAAGAAAATACAGAGGGAGAGAGAAAATGTAGTATTTCATTTAAAATTTTATGCAAAAACTCATCATCGACCGCGATTCAAAGAAAATCCTACAATGGATGTAATTTGGGTCAAAACTTCTTCAGCTTCTTCTACCACTTCTTATTGTTGTGATTGTTGTTGTTGTTGCAGCTGTTGTCCTTGTTTTTGTTGTCATTGTTTTTGTTGTCCTTGTTGTTGTAGTTTTATGAAACTCAACAAAAGAATATCCATTCTTCAACAAGAACAAGGTCCAAAACAACAACCACAACAACTTTTGCCACTAACGGCTTACAAAAACAATACCAAAAATAACAACTAGAACAACAACTACAAGATGAACTTGGATGAGTGGTCATCAAGATGAAGAAAAGGATGAGTAACAAGAGAAAAAGAGAAAATACTAGATTAAATAATAGAAAGATGAAGGAAATTATGAAAGGTAAAAAAAGAAAATATAAAAACGAAGAAAAAAAGGGAAGAAAAAAATATAATAAGAGAAGAAAATATAAAAAAAAAGAAGAAAAGAAAACAATAAGAAAAGTTGTTAAAAGGAATTCCTCTTGTAGGAACGAAAGATCATGATGAGATGATGAGGAAATTTGCATTTGAATGAAACAAAACAATTTCTCAGTTTTTCTTTCCTACCTCAAGAAAAAGATGCATAATAAGAAACTCAAGAATAAAAGCAAATTATGCGGTTCAAAGATGGATTAGTGTAAAAATTTCTGAATACAAAATAAAATAAGGAAAGGAAAAATTTTAGATTTGGTGGAAAAAGGGAAAATAATGGAAAAAAATTAAAAAAAATACAAACAAAAGAAAAATTCTTAAAATTAAAAAATATTAATGAAAAAATAAAATTATTTATAAAAGAAATACAAAGATATTAAAAAAAATATTTTTTAAATTTATTAAACTCAACAGAGAGTAAATTAAAAATAAATAAAAAATTAATGAAATATTTTAAATTGAAATAACGAAAAGAGGAATGCCATAAAAAATAAATTAATTTTTCCCTTCGCGAATTATAAAGATTTGTTTCGTTACAAAAGTCAATTTCACAAGTGTTTTTTTTTTGTGTTTTTTTATCCAACCCTTCATTTTTAATTCAACAATCCTGGCAATGATAACAACAACAACTAGCACCCATTCATCAACTTCAACTGACGCATGCCACATTCTATGAATTTTAAATTTTTCATCAAAACTAAAATTGCAACCGGTGCCAAACGGTGATTAAAAGAATAACAAAAATACAATAACAAAAAATTCAAATCGAAAAAGAACAAAAAATTCAAATCGAAAGAGAACAAAAAATTCAAATCGAAAAAGAATAAAAAATTCAAATCGAAAAAGTAAATAAAAAAATATATAAAAAACAAACAAAACATCCATGAATAATATTTGTTTTCCTCATTCAAATGTAAAAATAAACAGAAATTAAAAAACCAAAATAACAAAATTTTTAAAATAAGAAAAACCAGCAATTTTTAATAGTAAAAAATTAGACAAAAATTTGAGTTTCAACAAAAAAACTATTTTAGTAGCAAAAACTAAAATTTTAGTTAAAACAAAAACACATTTAGTAGCAAAAACATATCAATTTTAGGAGCAACAAAAACACGTTTAGTAGCAAAAAAAAAAAAAAGTAGGAATATCAACAACAATGAACAAAAATATTTTTCGTTATCACCGCCATCCATAAATCATTCAAAATGCGGCTGAACAAACGAAATTTTGCACGCCAGGGCGACGAGTGCCACCGACGACGACTTGCGGATGAGTGCGGATGAGCTACAACAACAACAATAAGTACAACAACAACAATAAGTACAACAACAACATAGAGAATAGAGACACCCAACAACAATATCAAAATCAACATACCATCATCATCCATGCCAGAGTGCCAGAGACACTTGTGCCAACGACAAATGGTCCACTGAACCATGGAATGCTGCACATTTGTCTGCAAATTTGCTCCCCAACCCTCTCCACTCCCCATCCCTCTCCTTCGCCCCCAATTGGAATGGAATAGAATGACACCAGGATGGGATGCAATGGGCTGTTGGACGATAAGCGTCGATGCCAGATCGCAAAGGGGTTTCAGACGAACGAACACAGAAGGAATTGATGATGCGGGGAACGTAGAGGTAGAAGAGAGAAAAAGGATGGTAGAGGAGAAAAAAGGATGATAGAGGAAAAAAAGTGTGGTAGGCACAAGAAAAACAAGGTGATTTTTTTGCATTCGGGAAAGAAATCAACGACCTCTATATATTAAGAAACTTCAATGACAATTCAATGGATGTTTGAAGAAAAATTTTAAAGCCGCGAAATATTTGTTTGTTGACATTTTTATTTAAAAACAATTATTTTTATAAAAAATCAAAATTTTTAACTCAGAACTTATAGAAGTCTGAATTTATAAAATCCGTCTGGATCATAATTTGAAATTATAAAAATCTGAAGTTATAAAAAAAATTTGTATTTATTAAAATCTGTTCTATAAATTTTTGTATTAAGAAAAATTAGTTTTATACAATTTGGTTGTTAAAATTCTGTATTTTAAATTTTTGTTTTCTCTATTTCTAAAAATATGGATTTAAAAAATATAAATTTATCGAACTCCGTATTTATCAAATTTTAAATTATTTTAATTTTTTCCGAATTTACTAAGTATTCATAAAAATCTGAATTTAAATAATAATCTTTAATCTAATCTTTTTTTTTCAAAAAAATCCTATTAAATAACCCTTCTACACTAGAATAGAGTTTCCTACAGAATTTTTGGCACAGTGTCATGAAAGGAATCCCTCAACACGAAATCCTATGCGTCACGAAATTCTATTGATGGTTTTTCAATATTTTCATAGAAGAAAAAAGAGAATGAAAATTTGGATAAATTCAAGAAAATTTCGGCAAAGGCTTAACTCGAACTCCAGTGGGTTGACTGATGGAATGAATGAGTGAAGCATGAGTTGTGAAACAGCTTCGAATGGATTTTGCGAAATAAAAGAAAATATACAGTATTCTATCTCTCTCTAACTCTTTTTGTGTTCTCCCAATTTTTTCTCCTTCCTTCTGTCTACTTTTCCTTTTCTTTTTTCACTCTTTTTTCTCCTTTTTTCACTAATTTTTTTTTGCTTATTCTTCGATAACATCACATTATTAAATGCTCTCTGAGGAAATAAATGATGGAGAAGTCTTTAAGCCAGAAACTCAAAGCAAGTGAGGAAGGCGAGGAGAAAGTTAGGGAGAGAGGAGAAAGTTAGAGAGAGAAGAAGCAAAGAGGTAGGAGGGAAAAAGGGAAAGAAAAAGGTACAGAGGTGGAAAGAGTATGATGAAGAAATGGAGAACCGAAAAAGCAATACAATACAATCAAACTTTGATTTGCTTTTCCATTTAATTGACGTTGAGTTCAGATGATTGACTTTTGCTCTGAACGATGCCGTCTCACTCACACTCACTCTCATACGATCTCTCTCTCTCTCTTTCCTTCCTTCCCTCTCTTTCTTTATCGTTTTGTCTGGCAAAGCTAACACTAACAACTACTTCTCTATCCCAACTCCCTTTTGCTCGGTCTCGTGAGCTTGGGTTCGTTTTGGAGAAGGCTTTGCATGCTCTGGAGAATTTCTGGTGAAATGAAAGAAAAGCAACGCATGGAGCAGTCACAGCTCCCTGGGGTTTGTGAGAGGGAGGCAGACTTGAGGTATGAGAGGAAGGCTCGAGTTCTGGGATGAAGGCTCAAGGATTGGGTAGGTTTCTATTTTTTTTTTGGTAGGCCTGGGAGGATTTTGGGATTTCGCCTCAGGAGAGCTTTGAATACGTCGTCTCCGTTGCTTTGGAATCTTTGCTAATGGGTTTTCGGTTGATTCAAGAGATGAATTCGAATTGGTTTCGTTTCGGTTGAAGTTCAACGACCTGGTTCTTAAGAAATTCAAAGAAAATCCTATTAATAAGTCATGATAATTCAGGAAATAAATATAAAACGTGGCATTTATTCTTTAAAGACGAATTTTTTTAATCAAAAAATTAATTTGAAAAAAAATATATATATCGAAAAAGTGAATCATTGTCATTAAAATTGTTTATATAAAAAAAAAAATTATGGAAAAAAAAATTTTTGTTGGTTTATTTTATTTAAAAAAAAATTATTTTTTAAAAAGGAATGTATTTTTGAATAAAAAAATATTAATTAAATTTTCAAATTATTTTTTTTTTGATTTAGGAAAACGAATTTTTGATTTTGGAAAAACTAATTTTGATTTTGAAAAATCTTTATTTTTAAATGATATTTTTTCTATTTTTTATATTTTATTAGACTTTTTCGACTTAAAAAACTTAGTTATTTGTAATATTTCAGATTTAAAAAGAAAAAACATTTTCTAAAATTTTGAAATAATTTTCCAAACATATTTTAAGACATTTTCTTGTTCTATCTTGCAGATGCTGCAAACGAGCGCCTCGCTTGTGGTGGACGATTGTGACTCTGCCGTGGAGGTGGAGGCGATAGAGGATGATGAGGAGAATTCTACCGACTACAACAACAACAACAATAACAATAACAACCACTTGAACCACGTGAACAACAACAATTTGGTTGATTTCCAACGAAACATTCGACGATATCCGGAAATGGAAACGCGACAACAACGACCACAATTGGGCGGTTCCTCATCATCATCGTTATCGTCATCATCATCGTCGTCGTCGTCGTTGTTGTTGTCACCATCACCATCCTTATCATCATTACCACCATTGTCCTTGTCATCATCATCATCGTCTTCTACCGATAGCTTGATGGGACTTTTTGGACTCACAGACTCGACAGAAGAATGGCGAGGAATTGTCGATGACGACGTTTTCATGCCGACGGTGGTGGCGCCGTCAATGACACCAACGGCTCCAGCAACAACGACGACAACGACGACAACAACAACAACGATGCCGATGCCAATAGCAACGCCAACAGCTCTGACGCCAACCGCTCCAGCCTTGACGTCATCGACAGCAGCAGCAGCAACAGCAGCAGAAACAACATTGAGTTTGACAAACACTGGACCAACAGCCGCCGCCGGCATCTTCTCGGGGACGACAGCGGAGGGGGCAACAACAACAACAACAACAATGACAACATACTACGTCTCACCAACGGCACCATCAGCAACAACAGCAACAGCATCAGAAGAGGCAGCAACAGCAAGCAGAGGCAGCAACAGCAGAGGCAGCAACAGCAGAGGCAGAGACAGCAGCAGCAGAGGCAGAGGCAGCAACAGCAGAAGCAGAGGCAGCAACATCTTCAGGCGAGGCATCAGAAGCAGATGAAGCGACGTCACCCACAGCATCGGGACGAATTGTGGCCTCGGCTTCATCATCAGCAGCAGCAACAACAATTTCACGTTATGTCGGTCCAACGGCATCGGCGATGAGAACGACGACGACAACAACAGGGCGACCGACGACGACGTTGGGGTCGGGGCGAACAACAAAGACAAAAGGGCCGAGACGAACGACGACGACGACGACGACGACAAAAGGAGAGGAATCGGGATCGGGACGTAAAGATCGTCGTCAAAAGGTGACGAAAAGAAGGCGAAAACAACCGGTTCGAGAACCTCTGGCAGCATTGGAAAAGGAGCAAAAATTATATGAGATGCGTGATAAACAGCGACAAGAATTTGTGGCCGAAGTGACGAGTGCATATCGTGATAAATCATATCGTCGGCCATATTCACAATCGAAGAAGGAGCAGGCAGCAGAATCTGGTGAGATGACGATGACGACAACAACAACATCGGGATCAGGTCGAAAATCGGTTGATCTAAAGAATATTCTAAAGAATTCGGGTGGAATGAGTTTGAGTGAGATACTGCAACAGAAGAATCTCTCACTCGATGACCTTCTCAAGGGCAAGCAAACGGCGCTGCTGGCGTTGCAGACGACATCGGCGACGCATGCGTTGCAGCGACCTGAGGTTGGGGGCGGGGGACGTTTGCCGAAACCGCAACGAAGGAAGAAACCAACGACGACGACAACAACTGCGCCCACTTGGATGAAGGGAGGTGGGGAAGAAGGAAACGGAAGTGGAAGTGGAGAAGAAGATGAACATCCGGCATCGAGGAATAAACTCAAGTTTCCGGCATTGCAGAGATTGAAACTCTTTGGGACATCATCGAGAGCAAACGGCGTCGATAGTGCAACAACAACAACGAGGCATCGAGATTCGATGGCGACAACAACAACAACAACATCAGGTACAACAACAACAACAACGGAGCCCACAACAACAACGAAACGTGTGCCGATCTATCGAAAGCGACAACAACAATTGCAACGAACAACATTGAAACCATTGGGATTATTGAAGGATGCGGCAGCAACATCGCCAACAACAACAACAACAACGAGAAATTCACGAACAACAACAACAACGACAACGAGTGCAACAAAAATCAAAGTGAAAACAATGAATCGAGCAAATAGTAGAGAATCGATTGAAACAAATGATAACGATGATGATGATGATAACATTGATGTTGATGATGAGGGAGAAGGCGAGAGATTCGATGATAGCAAAGAGAACGGGGAGGAGGAGGAGGATGACAACAACAACAACAACGATGCCCTTTGGATACCAACAGAGAGATCGGTGGTGGTGACGTCATCATCAACGTCGTCATCGCCATCGATTCAAACGATCGCCACATCGAACAATCGATTCAGAGGTAAAATCCACAATTCCGAGAAGAAACCATCGCCATCGAAGCGAGGAGGAGGAGGAGGAGGAGGAAATCATCACACAAAATCCAACATCATCGAACGGGAAGCGGAAGAGAGCAAGGAGAGGAGAGATAAGGAGAAGGAGAGGGGAAAGAAGAGGAAGACGGCTGCCTTGTTGGAGGCGAGAAATTCATCAGTTGAAAACTCCTCATCATCATCATCCTCGTCAGTTGAAAAATTCGACAACACGCCTTCGGCTGAAGAAAACACCGTCACCTATGCCGAGGACGATGATCTGGAGGATTTCTTCGAGGAGGCCACAACGAAACGATTCAACATGAGTTCGAACGATGGAAATAATAAGGATGAAGACAACAAGGATGACAATAAGAAGGATGATAACAACAGAAATGATAAAAACAAGGATGACAATAAAAAAGATGATAAAAACAAGGAACAAAACAACGTCAACCACTCGATCAGCTCCAGTATCGAGCGTTTGACTCCACGTCTTGATCGTTTCGCAAGCAATAACAGCAATAAATCCTCATCATCATCATCATCATCGGGTGAAGTTTCACTCGAGAGTCTATCGTATGTGGATCCAGTCGATGATCGCACCGATCTTCTCGAGTTAATCGAAGATCGGCGGTCGGGAAATCGTTTGTTCAAAGTATTGGAACAAAGAAATATGACTTTGGAGGAATTGATCGAACATCGAAAACGTGGCGCAAGTCAATTGCATTTAGCCATGGTTGTACAAAATGAGAATGAGAATCGTACGCGGTTTTTTCCCGACAAGAAAGTCATTCTCCGGGATGATATGGACATCGTTACGGCATTTGAGAACTTTCCTCATTTCAATTTGATGAATTTGAAGAGTGTCAAACCGGATGAAATCAAAACCGATTCGCAAGGATCGAGTTATTTCACCTCGATCATTGATATCGAGCCGACCGATGAGATCTATCAGGATGAGACGAAGTCAGTTGGAGTTGGAGCAGGAGCAGGACGAAGTATTGGTGGAGCAAGAGGACGAGCAATTGATGGATCTGGAGGACGAGCAATTGATGGTTCTGGAGGACGAGGCATTGGTGGAGCTTCCATCGCCAAGGATGGATCGAAGGGTGGGTTCAGTCGCAATCGATTGGAGCGTCGTTTGCGAGAACGTGGTAAAGCTCGTTATCGCAACGCCTCTCGCAGATCCTTCAGCCTGAGAGCGAACGAGGAGAAGCAAGAGAAGGAGGAGCAGGAGAAGCAAGAGAAGGAATTAAAGGAGGAGAAAAAAAAGAAGCTGGAGGAGGCGGAGAAGGAGAAGGAGAAGAAGAAGCAGGAGGAGGTGGAGAAGGAGAACGAAGATAAGAAGAAACAGGGGGAGGAGATGAAGAAGGAGGAGGAGCAAGAGATGGAACAAGTTGAGGGCAGAGCGAAGACGAAGGAGACTGAAGGTGGGGAGTAGATGAAGTTGATGTTGGAGGAGGATGAGAAGAGAGTTCCTTACACAATTTTTCCCTAAATTTTCTCTCAACATTTTTTCACAAAATTTTTTCAACAAATTTTTTCAATAATTATTCTCACTCACTCTCTTTCGATCTCTCACTCTCTCTGTAACTCTCTCGGTCTCACTCTCGCAAGTTCTAGACTCCTGCTCTGCTCACTCTGCTCACTCTGCTCACTCTGCTCACTCTGCTCTCTTTCTCTTTCTCTCTCACTCTTCTCTCTCTCTGTTCAGTCTCTTTCTCTCCCACTACCTCTCGCTCTCTTTTCCTTCCTCCCTCTAAGCTCTCTTTCTCTCTCTTTCCCTTGCTCCCTCTAAGCTCTCTCTCTCCCTCCCTCTCAGTTCTCACTCCATCTCCACCTGTCCTTGCACTCCCTCTCTCTCTCCCTCTCTCCCTCTCTCTCGCCTCATTTAATTTCATTGTCATATTCTGATCTATATCTTTTTCTCTTTTTTTCTCTCTTCTCTTTCTCCCTTTCCGTTTCTCTCTCTCTCTCTCTTTTTCTCTCTCTCTCTCTCTCTCTGTATAATTCTAGGTCCCACCTATGCACAAACCCAAAGATCTGAAAAATCCCTCGGTCTCTTTCCCCCATGGAGGACGTTGGCGTTTGCCTCGCTCGCACGATCCAACAGCGGGACGGTGGTGCAGTCTGATGCTCAACAACAACAACACCAGCAACAACAACAACAATTGAAACAACAACAAAGACCACAACAACAACAACAACAATATTTTCTACCACAACAAAAACTTCTGCTCGATACCAACTCAAAGGAATTAATGTCAGACGAAATCCTTTTGGGTAAAAACGAAATGACTTCATCATCATCATCATCATTGTTACCATCGTCATCCTTATCCTCATCATCATCTTCGTCATCCATATCATCATCCCTATCATCATCATCATCATCTTCCTCCTCATCATCGTTGGCTTCTCGTCACATGAGCGTCGATCCATCAGAGGTTGTGGAAGCGATCGAGAACGAGGTTGCGAGAGCTCATGATTTACTTGATCTCGAGTTGTCGGGTCATGGTTTCAAAAGAAGTCCCGAGTCGGCGGCATCGATGACGGCTGCGTCAATGACACGGTCGAGGCATGGTGGCAATCGCAACAACAACGGCAACAACAACAACAGCAACATACCAGCTGGAATTCGTTCGGCAATTGTGGCCAGCGCGGCGATCGTTTTGACCTCGTTAACGACGTTTTTGGTAATATTCGTTGTGTGTCGTTGGAAGCAACATCGTAAACGGCGTAGCAATTATATGAAGACGTATAATGCGATGAAATCGAAGATGCCGATGATAGCGACGACGCCGACATCGCGTCAATCGACATTGCATCGGAATGGAATTGAGGAGAGTGATAGCATGGTGTTGCAACAACAAACACAACCACATCTCATACAACAACCACATCTCATACAACAACAACAACAGCAACAACATCTCACCCAAAACCAACTCGCTCAACAACAACAGCAAAATCTCCCCCTGCACCAACAACATCTCGCTCAACATCATCAACAACAACAACAACAACAATCATCACACAATCATCTCCTCCATCATCAACAACTTCAATTGCATCAACAACAGCAACAACAACAATCAAGCAACAACGGTTCACGTTTGTTCCGTAGCAGCAGCAGCCACAGCATGGGTGTCGTCGGCGTTGGCGTCGGCAGCGGCAGCGCTGTCGGTGTGGGCAGCACAAATGCTCTGCTCAGTCGAGTGGGAAGCATGGGGATCGGAAGCGTTGGGATCGGAAGCGTTGGGCTCGGAAGCGTTGGCCTTGGTAGCATCGGCCTTGGTAGCGGTGGCGGAAGCAGCCTAAGCCTTGGAGCCAGCGGTTCGACCACCTCGTTGGCCTTGTCGTTGAGAAGTGTTCAGAACAACAACAACAACAACAACAGCAACAAGAATATAAACAACCATAACAACAGCAACAAAAACAACCACAACAGCAGCAGCAACAAAAACAACCACAACAACCACAGCAACAACAACAACCACCACCATAACAACCACAAAAATCACAACAACAAGAGCGGCATCTCAAGCACTAAACTAAATACTATGGATCCGAGTGCACCCGAGGTTCAAGAATATCTTTTCGACACTCTACGTGAATCCTATTGAGCGAGTGAGACAACAGCGTGGACGAAAAAGAGGGGAAAAGGGTTCAACTCGTTTTGAAGGTGGTCTTCTATTGATAATTTATTAATATTTTATTGATATTTTATTTATTTTAAAATGTATTAAAAAAGAAAAATACGAAAAAAAAATAATAATTATAATAAGATTTTAATTCTAAGCGACACAGTAGAGAAAATTGAAAGAAGGAAGAAAAAATAAGGAGAAGAAGAAAGAAGCAGAAGAAGAAAGAAGAAGGAGAAGAAAGAAGGAGAAGAAAAAAGAAGAAGACGAAAGAAGAAGGAGAAGAAAGAAGGAGAAGAAAAAAGAAGGAGAGGAAAAACGGAGGAGAAGAAAATGTGACAAGAGAAACATAGTGAAATTATTATACTATAATTGGGGACGAAAATACGAAAGAGATCGAAAAAAAGCAAGTGAGAGAAAAACATGATATGAACGAATGGATGGTAAAGAAATGTAAGGATGGAGTAAAAATGGACAGATGAATAAGAGAATAAAAGAAAGAACGAAGGAAGAGAGAGAGCGAGAGGTAGATGGATACGAGGTGGTCACGTGGGTTTCCAAGACACAACAATTATATGTAGATGGAGACAATAATATTACACAACAACAAACAAAGAAGACAAAAGACAACAATTTAAAATTAAACAAAAAATAAACGAAAACAATTACAACAATTTATATACAAAATCCACAATAAGTGAATTGCTTTTTAATTTAAAATTTAAATTAAAAAAAATTTAAATTTATTTGAATTTAAAAAAATTAATTTTAAAAATAATTAATTAAAGAATGAATTGAAATTTAAAAATAATTAATTAAAAAAAGAATTTAAATTTAAAAATATAAACAAACAAAATATTTATATTTTATAGAATAAAGGGACTTTTCAAAATTATTAGACTGTTATTAGAGAAAATCAAGGGCACGAAATCCCGAAAGAAAGACAGAGAGAGAGACAGATATAAAGAGAGAGAGAGAGAGAGGGGAGCTATAAGAGCTGATAGCAAATTGTTGCCAATTTTCATGCACTTTGTAGTGAAAACAAACGAAAAAAAACCAACCAACAAATATTTATTATAATTAGATTATGAGATGTATTGAGAAGTATTTTCTTCAAATCATTATATTATACTCAATTAATTTATTATACTAATTAAATAAGTTTTATGTTATATATTCAATCATTTTCAAATGATAATGCGAGTTTTTGAAAGAAAAGAAAAAATTTAAGCATGTATTATTAAATGATTATTACATTTAAAAAAATTTACACAGACGACGTTATACAAAAAAAAGCAACAAACACAACAACAACAACAAGAACGTATGCATAGCAATAAAGAGTATTCTTTTAATTAAAACATTTTAAAATCTACACCTTTTCAAGATTGATTTCAGAAAGCGTAAGATTGATTTCAGAAACCGTAAGATTGATTTCAGAAACCGTAAGATTGATTTCAGAAACCATAAGATTGATTTCAGAAACCATAAGATTGATTTCAGAAACCATAAGATTGATTTCAGAAACCATAAGATTGATTTCAGAAACCATAATATTTATTTCAGAAAGCATAATTTTGTAGTTTAGTTAGAAATAAAATCAAAAGCAGAAAATTTAGTCCACTCACCGGTAGAGATCATAGCAGAAGTTCTCCCTGAACGCTTGGCCCTGTTCGGTGATTTGATCGACCATCGGAGCGCCCTGAGCGAACTTGTAAATGAACGAATATTGACGAGCGATCGATTTGCACAAACTCAGCGCGTGTGTGAGAGCGATCGAACCGCGCAATTGTTCCATCTCTTCCATCGTGTAGTACAAGACGGTGTTGTACGTGTCGGGCAGCAGATCAATGTAGGGTTTCCAGAATGAATTCGGCTCCAGCGTTTCCAACATCAGATTGTAGGCGATCTTAAGGTTGGGCATCGAATCGAAGAGTGCATGTTGACCATTCTTGTCCACCGTCTCCTCGGATAGCATCAACTTGCTTGGCACACTGATGACATTCTCCTCAGCTTTGATGTCACGCGTTGCCTCCAGGCCCAGATCGTAGCCGGCAAATTCGGAGATCTTTAGGCCGTCATAGCGAACGCCATTCTCGTCGATCCACTTGTAGAAGGCGTTGATGTTGGCCAAACGTTGTTCGGGTGTGGCGTTGGTCGATTTGCGCTTCACCGGCGCCTCCAAAACTTCGATGCGCGTGAGAATCTTTTGGATGTCGCAATAGTGTTGCCATTCCTCGCGTGGGTTGTTCGCCTTCTTGACGCAAATCTCCAGGAGCGACGCCACCAAGGTGGCCAATTCACCACGCGTTTGCGGTGGAAGTTTTGACTTCGGCTTCGCTTTGGCATTGTTGACTCCTCCGTCGTTCTTTCCGGTTCGATCTTTTTGGCCACCGCCGGTGCTGTTGTTGTTGGCCTGGCCCTTGTGTTTGTTGTTGCGTTTCTGTCGTTTGTCCATCTTATTCGGAATCTACCAACAAAATACTGTTTGTTTACTTATTGCACTTGCACTTCTTAATTAAAACAAACAACACACGGATTGAGTTGCGAGAAATCCAACCAATTGATAAGAACCAGAGAGTTTGTTGGTCCATCAACACCCGGAAAGGCAGAGGAATGTCAAGATCGGAGCCAAACCTTGAAGCCGATGATTATGGTTCTTGGAAGTACAGGATGACTCAGAAACCATAACTAGATTTTTATTGTATTCCCATGCGATTACTCAATTTTCATTCAATTTAATAATTCAAGATTAAAGTAACTTAAACCAAGAGAATGTTTTACAGAGAATTTATAAGTTCTGGAAGCACATTATGAAAAACAAACATTTAAAATTTTTTGCTTCTCTGAGCCACCCTAGAAATGAAATTGTTGTCAAAATAATTTTCATGCACGTGCTGCAACAACACAAACAGCAAATTGTCAAAATCAGCTGTGATCCCACAATATGTCCTATTCACAATTGACTCACAGAAAAGCAAAAATCGGAAAAAATCGAAATCATCGATTTTTTCGGAGTTTCCTGAGGTGAAAAATTATCAAATTTTGCATTTTCCATGGAAATGATCAAATTGTGAATTTTCTACGAAAATGATCAAATTTTGAATTTTCCATTTTCATTTTCCGTCACAACATGGAGCATTCACAATTGGCGCGATCCACCTCAACTCACCTCAGTGTGGTGCATATTTTTAGGCCAGCGGCAGGGATGTCGCGCAGACATTTTTGAGCGAACCTTTTTTTTAAATTGGAAAAGTGAAATGTTGTGAAATGATAAAATTCGATAAACTTTAGGTCCAAGAACCCAGAACTAAAAAGAAGATGTACTGAGGAAAATAAAAGGTTTTCACACAAAGGGAAGTGTTTTCAAAAAAGTGGAGTGAAGCACTTCGAATGAAGTGACTTCGACAACCCTGGCCAGCAGCTGTTGCTCTCGGGAGACGTCAAAAATTGTTTATTGTTTGGGAGATTATCAATCATCTCCGGAATTATTTCCGATTTATATTTATCACTAGTTATTTACAAGATGCGTCTTCGAGGGCGATTGGCCTACAAGCTGCTCAGTGTTCTAATTGCACTTGCAATTGTTTTTGTTGTATTCGTAAATTTCTTCGCCGACAAAACGATACGCGATGAGTTTCTTACACATCTGCCAGCGGTGGTCAGCGGTGAGGAGGATTCCAGCGGCCTAAACCAGGAGCAGCCACCTCAACCAGTCCCAGTCCACGCTAAGGAGATCAACGTGCGACAACTCGTAAACCTCACCGACTTCCGATACTCAATGGAGAATAAATTGTGTGCCAGCTATGACAAGGAGCTCCTCGGTAAGCTAACAACTAGTCTACACATATATTATCATATTAAATATATAAACTTTTATTTAAAGCCATCATCATCGTCACCTCATATGCTGGACATGATGAGCTTCGGTCGGCCCATCGTCAGGCCATCGCACAAAGCAAACTCTCAGAGTTGGGCTTTCAACGCATCTTCCTCCTGGCCGAAGTGCCCGCCAAGGAGAAGTTCATCACGCAAGCTCAACTCGCCAGCGAACAGCAAAAGTTCGGTGATCTTTTGCAGGGTAATTTCATCGAAGCCTATCGCAATCTCACCTATAAACATGTCATGGGACTCCGTTGGGCGGCACTCGAGTGTGCGAAAGCAAAGTTTATTGTGAAAATCGATGACGACATCGTCTACGATGTATTCCAATTGAAGAACTATCTGGAGGCGCTCGAAGTGAAGGGCTATGAGAAGAACTTTATGGCCGGGTATGTATTGGACAATAAGGTGCCCATTCGCATCTCGGCGAACAAGTGGTACGTTTCCTTAGAGGAATTCCCGGGCGATAAGTATCCAGACTATCTCTCCGGTTGGCTGTATATAACGAATCCCAGCACTGCTCTGCGTCTGGTGCACGAAGCCCAACGATCGCCGTTCTTCTGGATCGATGACACTTGGATCACGGGCATCCTACGGGATCATATACAAGTGCCGCTGGTGCGCCTGAACTCATGGTTTTCGGCTAATGCAGAGTTTCTCGATTGCTGTGTGCGCGACCTGAAGGACTTCAGTTATGAGTGTGAATACTACGTGGGGCCGAACGGTGGTGACTCGAAGCTGATTGTGGAATTCTTGCACAACGTGGAGAAGTGCTATTTCGACGAGTGTGCCAAACGCTCGCCGGAGAAGTCGTTGAAGCAGACGTGTGTGGCCAGTGTGAAGCATCTGGTTCCCGATCATGGCGAGGCTCTGGTGCGTGCCGTCAAATTGCGGTGATGCTGCTGCTGAGAGACACCGACCGAGACCAACGTCAACAACGAAAGACGGTGAGAAATGCTGGCCATCTGGACTGATAATTTTATATGCCTTCCACATTTATCATTAAGATATACTGTAAGTTATGTTTAAGTGATCAATTTTCATATTTAAGTGATCTTTTTTAATTTGTGTTTATATTAGATAAACGTTTTTTAACTTTTAATAGATGTAATTAGTTTTAGTATGCGACATTCCTCATATTATAACACCAATGTTTTTTACATAACTGTCGATTATGTTTTTATTTTAAATATAAATAAATCTTGTATCGTGTATTTTGTAAACAAAGATTTTTTTTACACGAAATTGAATTGCAACCCTGGCAGTTTTATTCACTATTTTTTTTCCTCCGCTATTAAGTTCCACCGATCAGCTGTTTAGTGACAATTTTTGGAATCCCAATTGTTTAGGTTATGTCATTGAATTTCATTCGGCAGAAAATAGTTTATAACTAATATTTAAATTGAATAAGAAATCGGTGTTGATCGCATAATATTACCAAACGCGATGAGTTTCCCCACCAGAGACGAACGTGCCAAGTGCTGGGAGACACGAGACGAGTACTGGCAGTGTTTGAACGAGAACGCGCCCAAGCACAGCTCGACCAGTGGCGAGAAAGTGCCCGACGTCTGCCTCGCCTTGCGCAAAATGTTCGAGACATCCTGCCCCGGCCAATGGGTGAAACATTTCGATCGCAAGCGCTCATACGAACAGTTCAAGGCCAAAATCGAGGGTGGTTTCGACCCGTTGGAGGAGAAGCTGAAGGCCAAAGCAAAGGATACAGCAGCCTAAAGAAGAAATCCCTTATTACACAAAAGACCAATGTTCACAAATCGTATTTGTTTTGTTTATAAATTATTATTAAATTTATAAATTATTATAAAATTTATATAAATAAAAAGAAAAGAGAGAAATTAGTTAAGTCCTACAATGAAGTGTAAATGAAGTGAATTTATTGTACGGCCAATTGGGACGCATTCGACGTCTGTCCATTGCGACAATCGTTGGTCGAATCTTCCTTGGGCATATCGACCGCTATGGACACAATGTGTTTTCCTGGGATCATGACGTTGCCCAGGATGCGAGCGTCCTTTCCTTCCTCCAGATATTCGGCGCACATGGAGAGAACAACGTTGGCATCTTTATCGGTGCAATTGAAGAATCCCACCAGCACCCGGCCGTCTGTGATGACCACGCGGAATGTTTTGCCCAACCATTGGCTGAGTTGTCGCCGCCGTTCCGAGGTCTGGACGGGAGCAGGCTTAACAATTGGCTGCAAGAAGAAGGAAGATGTTGTCTTGAAGTGCTCAAAAATTCGATATCCACAGAAAACTCACATCCTCAACAAGTGTTGCTTCGGCTGCCGCTGGATCGCTCATTTTTCAAGTACAGATTATTTTTTATTTTGACTTAAAATTGTTAAAATTTTTGTTGCAAAGTCAAAACAAAGAGTAGAAAATTTGACAGCTTCAGCATGGAATCCACAAGACACATGTCTTCCTCTTCTTCTTGGCGGCGCATTCACAATTCTGTTGCCCGGTGGATTTTCACTTTCCGCTTCTGAGAGGCAGACGTCGCCACAAGCACCAAAGGCTTTTCTTCTCACCTGAGCGATCTCCCACCCAGGGATGCCGCGAGGACGATTTTTGAGCGTAGTTTAAAAGTGGGAAAAGTGAAGTGTTGTGAAGTGATAAAATTTGAAAAAACCTTAAGTCCAAGAACCCGTAACCAGCCCAACAACATTTTCTGTGAACAAAAATATATATACAAAATATACATTTTGCATCTGCCCATAGCAAAGTTAAGTGTTTTGATCAAAAGTGAAGTGGAAACACTTCGATTGAAGTGCAACCCTGCTCCCACCTGTTGACTTTTTGACTTCGACTTTCTTTTACGGCGTTTTTTTTATTTTCATTTTTTATTGTTTTTGTTCCGTTTGTTTGTGCGGCGGTTCGTTCGGCTCTAGTTGTTGGTCAACTTGATCATTGTGCGGTTGCTCTCCATTCTCCAAAGATAGAAGACCCACTTGGCATAGAACAAAAAACAAACACAATGACTGATGTATTTTTTGCCGTCGTAACAAGTGAGTTTCTTTCTCCGCTTAATTGTTGTTTTTATTCTCATTTAACTATGTGTTCTTCTTCCACAGTCAGCGATACCTGCTCCAAAGACCCGAAACAGGATAAAAGCGGTCCTCGTCTAGTTCAACTGCTGAAGGATTCCTTCACCAATGCCCACATTTCCACCGACATTCTGCCCGACGAGGAGCCCATCATCAAGGCGCATTTACTGAAACTCGTCCAACAACAGGCCAAAGCGATCATCACAACCGGCGGCACCGGTTTCGGACCACGCGATGTCACCCCGGAGGCCACAAAAGCCGTCATCTCGAAGGATTGTCCCCAACTGACGATGGCCATTGCCCTCGCCTCGCTCCAGAAGACGAAATTCGCCGCCCTCTCTCGTGGCATCTGCGGCATCGCATCGCAGACACTCATTCTCAATTTCCCCGGCAGCGAGAAGGCGGTCGTTGAATGTTTCGACTCAGTTCGTGATCTCCTGCCACACGCTCTCCAATTGATCGGCAACGATCTGCCGCTAGTTCGCCGCGTCCATGCCGAGGTCCAAGGAACAACGCATTCATCGATGCCACCACCACCTCATGTTTGCCCACATAAAACCGGCGGCGGCGGCACCGATCGCAATTCGCCCTTTCCCATGATCCCAGTCACAGAAGCCCTCCAGGTCATATTCCAGAATGTGATCGCCAAACGTGAGGTTTCGCAATTCCTCTCCGATTTTGTGGCACCCGTCGACATACCGCCCTTCCGTGCGTCCATCAAGGATGGATACGCCATGAAATCAAGTGGATTTTCCGGAACCAAAAAGGTTCTGTCATACATTTCAGCTGGCGATGGGGTAGGAAATGAAATCATTTAATTTGATTGCAGTTCATCAATGTATTTTTTCACTCACTTCACAGATCAATCTCCATCAACTGCAGGAGGACGAATGCTTTAAAATCAACACTGGTGCTCCAGTGCCGCATTTCGCCGACTGCGTGGTGCAAGTGGAGGATACGAAACTGTTGAAATCGAAGAAGAACGGCGAAGAGGATTTGGTGGAGATTTTAGTGGAGCCAACGACGAATCTGGACATTCGGTTTGTTCTTCTTGGACTCTAACCTTTCATTCTTAATGGTACGATTTCCATTGCAGTCCCGTTGGTTGCGACCTTCGCAAAGGCACCAAACTCTTTCCCAGTGCCGATCATTCGCAGGTGGTCATCAAGTCGATTCTGGCCTCCGTTGGTCAAACGTCACCGATGGAATTTCGCAAGCCGAAAATTGCCATCATTTCGACGGGAAGCGAGCTGTTGGCTCCACAGCAGCCAAATGTGGCGGGGAAAATTTACGATTCCAACACAACCATGTTGGAGGAATTGTTGCAATATTTCGGTTTCGATTGCATGCGCAAATTGGTGCTGAGCGATGAGTGAGTGGGTTTTTTTCTATGATAAATTCGATTCGTAATGAAATGATCTTTAAATTCTTTAATTTCCCTCGTGATTTTCTCGCGCACAGTTTTGAGACCGTGCAAAGCAACATTGCGGAACTCTTTCACATTGTCGACTTCGTCATCTGCAGCGGTGGCGTCTCCATGGGCGATAAGGATTATATAAAACCGGTCTTGGAGAAATTGGGCTTCAAAATACAATTCGGACGCGTGAACATGAAGCCAGGGTATTTTCCTTTCCTCCTTTTCTTTTCTTTCCCATTTTGGCGCTCCAATTCCATTTATGTGTTAAATTATTTATGAATCTCATATGAATTTGTGCTTTCAGGAAACCAATGACTTTTGCTTCACGCTCCGAAAAATACTTCTTCGGCCTGCCTGGCAATCCGGTTTCGGCATTTGTGACATTCCACCTGTTCGCTTTGCCCGCCATCCGTTGGGCCTCCGGCTTCGAGCGCGACAAGTGCGAATTGGCCACGGTCCAAGTGACGGTAGGATGGACTTCAATTTGCTTTTGCTCAAGTTTTAAATAAATTACTCATTCATCGATGTTTGCTTGCAGCTTCAAAACGACAGCATTCCATTGGATCCACGCCCCGAATATGTGCGCGCCTCGATCACCAGCAAAAACGGACGTCTCTATGCGTCGGTCAATGGAAATCAGGTATTGCCGAGGACTGAGATCATTAATCACTAGACTTGAAAACGAGTCACACTTGTTTTCACTCATTCACTCACTCCCATTTCAGATGAGCAGCCGTCTGCAGAGCATCGTTGGCGCTGATGTGCTCGTGCATTTCCCCGGTCGCACCGATTCCAAGCCGGCTGCTGTTGCCGGCGACGTTTTGCGCGCCTCCGTTTTGCGCTACGACTTCATATCGAAATATGAATGAGATCGACCGAACCGACCCGACTCAACCATTCCCGCTCCCAAATGCTGGCCATTTTAGACGAACAATTAATTTCAAGTCATTTTTTTTCTTCTTTTATTTCATATCGAATAAATGTCAAAATTTATTTGCAATAATAATAATAGTAATAATTAATAACTTGTTTTTTTTATATAAATTTCATGCTTAATGAAAACACACACAGAAATTCATGTAAAAAAAATAATAAGTAAATAAATGAAAACAAAAGTCATAAAGATATATATAATAATGTTAACATAATATTTAATTAATATTTGTTAACATTCAATTTTGCATCTCGTTTTTGGGAGAGAAGTATAAAAATTAAATATTAAAAAAAAATATAAAAAAAATATAAAAAATATAAAAAAATAATAAAAAAAATAATAAACAAAAATAATAAAAAAATATTAAAAAAAAAATATATATATATATTAAAAATAAAACATAAGATATATGTATAATTATGTATTTACATACTTTTGGCCTTTCTTTTTTTCAGAAATATTTAAAAAAAAAAATCTGTTAAATTATATGTCGTCTCTCTCACACACAGATCTTTTTCATATACTATATACAAAGTGGAAGGTTTTTTTTTTTCGGAAAGAGAAAATCCATCAACAGAAAAAGTGATTGTTCTGTGTTTGATTTTTTTTTTTTTTTTTTGTTTTCTTCGTTTCTGTAATGATGGCTTGGAGTGTCCCCAAGTGTTTATCCCAAAGGCTCGAGGATTCCTCCCCAACAACCATTAGACCTTCTGAACGGCGCCGGTTCCTTCGCTTAATCTAGTCAAACGCAACGATGACCGGCATGGCAACATGAAATTATATCGACTATTCGACGCTGAGAGTTGATAACGTTCTTGCGGCCTGATGTCCCAAAGGGCACGCTCGATGACCTGCAGAGCGCCAGCGGTCAGAACGTCGGCCGTGTACTGAGTGGGAGCGCCGGGACCACCACCGCCAAGTGCTGAAAATATCACAAGAATTAATTTCAATTGGATCCAACTAATTTGAAGACTCACTTTGTGGCACCGGAGGCTTGAAGAGAGCTTCGGCTGGGATGCCACAAGTGTCCAAAGCGACAACGTTGATCCCATACGGCTGGAGTTCACGTCGCAAATCCTCGGCGCACTTCTCGACGGCCACACGTGATGCGTTGAAGGCGACCAAACCATCGCCACCGTTGCCAATTGTATTATTTCCACCACTTCCACTTCCAGCTCCCAGATAGATGAGACGACCACGCGTTGGACGAAGGAGAGCAACAAAAGCTTTGGCCACACGCAACGAGCCGAGTATGTTCGTCTTGAGCATCTGTTCCCACTGGGCGACATCCTGATGTTCGACACGACCACGATAGACGCTGCCGCTGGTGTTGATGACGGCGGCGATGCCACGTTCACCGGCATTTAGATGAGCGCCCATCGCATCGGTGGCCTCGCGAAGGACATCCTCACGTGTCACATCCAATTGCATGGGAATGATTGAGCCTGGCACGGGATGATCATCCATGCATTCGCGCATCTTGACCCAACCGCTGAGAAGTTTGGCGGGCAGAGAATCGTTGGCCTCCTTCATGCCGGCGAAGACGCGGCATCCTTTGTTCGCCAGGTGGGTGCAGAGTTGGAGGCCGAGAGCGGTGTCGGCGCTGGTGACGAGAACGGTGCCGCCCTGGGTCTCGGCGTTGCGCGTCTCCGCGCTGCGCACCTTGCACAGCAGGTAGATGAGGAGGGCGCCGGCGATGGAGAAGAGGGCCAACAGCTGGAAGGCCAAAACCAATGCGGTCATCGGTTCCATTATGGCATCGCTGGAAGGAAGGATAAAGAATGAGAGTGAGTGAGATGGAATTTATATTCATTTTTTTTAATTATACATATATTTCATTAATTTTTTTAAATTAATTTTTTTCTAAATTATTATTTTTCAATTATATATTATTTTTTAAAAAATTTTTATTTCTTTTCTTAATTACAAAATATATAATATATTTTTTTTGATAGTTTTTTATTTTATTTTTTTAAATTTTGTTTTATTTTTTCTTAATTTTATTTTATTTTATTGTCTCTTTAATTTAATTTAATTTTTTTATAATAATTATTTATTTAATCATTTTTTAAAAATAATTTTTTATCTAAATAATTATTTTTTTTTATTTTATTATTTTTGATACAAATTTGAATTCTTCTCTTCATTAAAATATATATATATATATTTTATTTTGATAATTATTTTTATTTATTTTTTTTTTTTTTAATTTCATAAAACTTTTATAATTTTGTTATATTTTTTTTAATATATATTATTTTGCATACACTTTTTTTATTTTATTATATTATTGGTTTCTTAAATCCAATAGAGTAAAATTCCTAAAATATTTGTCTTCAATTAGTCGTAAGACAGAGAAACAAATACAATAAAAAACAACAACAACAAAAGTCACCCACATGCCACTACAACAACGAAAATCGAAAGCCTCTTGAAACCTGATTAATTAAAAGGTTTTTTTTTTTGTTTTTTTTTTTTTGGTTTGAAGTGTTTTAAGTCACGTTCTAATTAATGATTGCAGTTAATTAATATTTGCGTTACGTTTCGTTGCATTATCTAATTGTTGCCTCTCTCTGTTTCTTCGCCTTCGGTTTTGTCGTCGGTGCCTTTTTGGACTTTCATCCGAAAAAGTAACATTTTTATTAAGTGAATACAAATAACAATAATAAAAACAACAACACATCACCATCACTCTCATTGGCCGTTGAGTTCAGGGGGGCGTGGCTTCGATTGACGTGACTCTCATCACGTTTCGATTCAATCAATCCATCTGAAGCCATAATAATAATAATAATAACACTTAATTAGTGAGCTCATGAAAGCCATCAGCTGTCGTTTGCCACGCCCACATCGTTTCGAAAGTTATTCCTTCATCAGGATGATGATTTTTGCATCTTATTATTATGATTTAGTTTGAATATTTTTAATCAAGTGTTTAGTTTATTAACGTTTTCATAAGTTTATAAACTTTTTAAGTGAGTCTGAATTGAACAGTTTTTAACCACTATTTTTGAAGTTAATCATTGTCTAAACAGTCTAATCATAGTCTAAATAGATTAATCGATATTTTTGTGTTATATTTTTTTGAATTATTTAATTATTTAATTTTAATTGTTATAGTTAAATAAATATGAAGGGAAAAAATAATACAATGAAAATAATTTATAATTTCTTTTTTTTTTCAATTTTTATATATTTTTTTATAACTCAAATTTTTCTATAGTTATAAAATAGAATTAAAAAAAAATAGAAATTTTTTATCTTAATTTTTTTTCTGTTTCAATTTAAATTTTATCATAAGTTGTTAATAATAAAATTTTGTATACTTTTATTTTTAATTTTTATATTATTTTATTTTTTTGTTTTATTTTCATAATTAAAATATTTCTACTTTACTATTAAATTAATTTCTCCACAGCTCCAAGGACCAAAGTAGTCATTACCATATCTAATAAACTGTAGCAATTCGCATTTTTGTTAGCAAAAAAATAATTATAAATAGCAAAAACAAGCTTTGAAAAATTATACACAAATTTTTGCATGAAGTTCAAAATCAAATCAGTTTTGGTCACGATCGTCGAAGCTTTCACAAAGTCAAATATTTGCCAGTGGTAATTATTTCAATTATAATCCACATCATGCTATGGAGGATAATACGAATCACGAAGGCATTTTAACCAAAGTATTTTAACAAAAAAATACTATACAAAGTATAATTTTAATATTTTAAATCAGATTTTATAATATTAATTTTGGTAATAATAGGTTTTATAATAATAGTTTCGATGATAATGGTTTTGATGATAATGGTTTTCATTATAATAGTTTAATAATAGTTTTCATTATAATAGTTTTGATAATAATGGTTTTGATAATAAGAGTTTTTATTATAATAGTTTTGTTAATAATACTTTTGTGAAATTTCGAGATCATTTTAAATCAAAGGTAATGCAAACGATGTATTTCTAACGATCGTTACGTGACAGAGAGTCTCGAAGCGATGGGGTTTTTGTTTAGTGTTAGAGTGAGAGTGAGTGAGAGTGAGTGAGAGTGAGTGAGAGCGAGTGAGAGTTAGTGTTAGAGTTAGAGTGTGAAACATTGTGTAGATGTAACGAGTAATCGCAATAATAATAATATATGGCAAGTAGTCAGTCAGTCGGTGGGCCACATTTCCATGCGATGGCCATCAATGTGTGACCATGCATAATGCAAGCAATAAATCAAAACATTGCATATGCGAAACAAATCATATAGTATATATAAAATTTCTCGATCTCATGGCACAAGTCATATAACAACCATGACAACAATAAAAACAGCAACAACTACAACAGTAACAACAAAGAGCCAAACTGAAAGAGCCAACAACTAAAGGCAACACTGAAAGTGGCAACAACTCAAAGTGGCAACAACTCAAAAGGCACCAAACGAGTATAACGAATAACAAACAAAAAGAAAAACAATTACCAAAACAATGCAAGAAATTGCTGACCAGACGAAATAAAACAAGAAACAAATACAAAAAAAAATACTAAAAAAAAATAAATACTGAAAAAAAAAATACTGAAAAAAATCAAATACTGAAAAAACAGCTCGTTTTTCTTTTCTCTCTACATTTTTTTGCAACATATTTTTCATGGTAAAATCAACAAAAAAATAAAACATAGAAATATTTAACCGTTGGCTATTGTTTCTTAACTGTTGTTAAGTCGGTAATGAGCGCTAGTACATGTTTCCTCCTCAATACCACAAAAATCATTCCGCCCCCGCCACGCCCCCCGCAATCGTGGTATTGTGGTGTTAAAGTGCGTAGAACGGTAAATATTATTATTATTATACTATTTGAATGGATTTTTCGTTTCCCTCTTCCGTGTGCCCAGAGGGCGACGAGGGAGTGGCCGAGGTAGATGGGTGAAAGAGAGAGGAGTGGAAAGATAGAGGAAAGAAAAAAGATGAGGGAGAGAAAAAACTCAATGCGGAAGCTTATGTGGGTTTCAGTTTATGGGCTCCGAATGTCCGGCAATCGCTCGTTTTTTTTTTTTTTTGTTTTTATTTTCCTCCTGGGTTTCTAGTTTTTGCGATTCTTATTTTTAATGAAATAAATTTTTTATTTATTGTTTTTGCTTTTTCAGTCGAACTTTCCATTTGTTTGCTCGATTTTCAATGGATTATTAATTTTTCGTTCTTAATTTTTATTTTTCGTTCTTAATTTTTATTTTTCGCTCTAAATTTTTATTGTTCGATCTAAATTTTTATTTTTTGTTCTTCATTTTTATTTTTGCTCTTATTTTTTCGAGTTCCCTTAATTTTTTTTGTCTCACTCTGAAAAGTTTTTTAATTAATTTTATTCTTAAATTTTATATGTTTTTACAAAATTCTCAATATTATTTTTAATAAATATTATAATATCACATTTTCTATGGATTTTTAATTTATCGTTCTTAATTTTTATTTTTCGATCTAAATTTTTATTTTTCGATCTAAATTTTTATTTTTTGTTCTTCATTTTTATTTTTGCTCTTATTTTTTCGAGTTCCCTTAATTTTTTTTGTCTCACTCTGAAAAGTTTTTAATAATTTTATTCTTAAATTTTATTATGTTTTTACAAAATTCTCAATATTATTTTTAATAAATTTTATAATATCACATTTTCATATGATTTTTAATTTATCGTTCTTAATTTTTATTTTTCGATTCTAATTTTTATTTTTCGTTCTTCATTTTTTCCCTTAATTTCCTCAATATTATTTTCAATAATTATTATCAGATTACTATATCAGATTTTATTTTTAATAATTTCAACTAATATTTTATTAATTTAGTCTCATAAATATTGTAAATATTTTTTGTATGATTTTTCTATTGTAATTCATTTCACAATAGCATTTTCCACTATATGGTATTGCAAGGGAATAACGATAATCATTGATGTGTTTCAATACTTCGATCAATTCAAGCGTGCAGTTTTTAGCATTGATATTCTATTCTACGCAACCTCGTAGCAAATAAACAAAAAAAAACAAAACAATCAATATAGCATATTAAAGCATTAACAGCATATTAAAACAAATACAAAAAATATTAATATAAACAACAATCAGAAAGAAAATAAAAATAAATCAATGTTGAAACAATTGATGTCGTTTGAGCACGTTTCGGATCGTCGTTCATGACGATCGGACCAAGTGTTTGTTGTCCATTGGCCAAGAAGTCATTAAAGCCATGTTGTTTTTTGTGCTGATGCGTAAACGTGCGTAAATCGCATTCGTTTAAGCACATTCTCGATGTAATGTGTGGGGGGAAATTGAGAAAAAATAACATGCAATAATAACATTCAATGGCCATGGAAGATAAGTAGAGGGAGGAGATGATAAAAAAATTAAAATGAAGTAAATTTGAAATTCAATTAATTTGTAATTTTCGAAAATCTCTTAAGAAGGAAATTAAATAAATATTATTTGGCTTTGATTTTTAACATTGAGAATTTTAAATTCAATTATTACGAAATTTACCATATGAAATAAATATTATTATATTTTGATTTTTACATGTATTGTAAAATTAGAGATTTTTTAACTATTAATTTTGATTTAACTATAAATTATTAAATAAAATTATATTATCACTGTATATCTATCTAAAAAAAAATGTAAAATTTAAATTATTATATTAAAATAATAATATTCTTAGTCAAATTAAAAAAATACAGTAGACAAATGATATTTAAAAACTATGTTTTTGTTATTTAGACAAAACTATGTTGATAATAATATTATTTCAAAACATCTTCATTAAAGCAAATTACTTAAGACAAATAAAGAGAAAAATTAATGATCTACAAAAAATTTCAAATGTTTAGCAAAAAAAATTCTAAAAAATAAATAATTTTAAAAAACAATAATAAAAAAAAAAAAATAAAAAAAAATATTTAAAATTCCATTCAAAAAAAAAGGTGAAAAGCATTTGTCAAATTGGTAACTAATTTTCGGTTAACACAACAGTTCAGTCACCTTAACTTGGTGCAAATGATCAGCAACGATTTGTTGTGGTTATTTGTTGTTATTGTTGTTGTTATTGGAGTTATTGGTGTTATTGTTGTTGTTATTATTAGTGTTAATATTGATGATGTTTTTCTTGTTGTTTTGTTATTGGTTTTGTCTTTGTTGTTGGTGCAACGGCGAAAATGGTGAAAACGGAAACTAATGACGGCCGCGCCACTTAAAATGGCAGCTGTTGCTTCCGCCAACGTTGAGCCCAGCGTCACGATGGGCTCAAAGAGGGGGCGGGCGAGGGGCGGGGGGCGTGGCATGACCAGGGGAAGGTCTTTTGCTCGGGTGTCGGTCGGTCGTTCAATCGTTCGTTCGTTCGTTCGTTTTTTCGTTCGTTCGTTTGTTGGTTGGATTTTGTGGAAAAGGAAAATTGTGACCAAAAACGGAAACTACTCGATCGTAATTGCGCAGCTGTGTATTTAAGTGGCAACGCCAAAAAAATACACACACAACAACAACAGTCACGTTTTACATCCGGTGGAATTGGGTTTTTGAATTCTATTTTAGTTCACGTTTGGAAAATTTGTGTAATTTATGACAGGAATAATGGAACACAATTATTGATTTATTTTTTAAATTAAACAAAATTATTGCTAATTAAATAAATAAAATAAAATTAATAGTCGTTAATAAATGAATTTTACTTAATCAATGAGAGTAAAAGATTATGAAAAAATAAACTTAATTTAAACAATGAAAGTAAAATTATGCGAAAATAATAATCAAAATATACTTTAAAAAAATTTATTATTATGAAAAATTTTCATAGAAAACTAAAATAATTTTTTTAGTTATAAAAGATATGGAAATTATTTGACAAAAAAAATCTTTCAAACTCCATAATGATTTAAGAAAAAACCCAATAACTTACTTTATAATGAAATGATTTTGATAGAAACTATTTAAAAATGGTCGTGATAAAATTAAAACGCAATAAGCAGTCATAAAAAATATCGTGAAAATAATATTTAAGTGCAATTAAATTTATTATAAAATAAACATCATCTACTTAAAACATTCATGATAAAATATAATTCAATTTAATTTTCATGAAAAAAAAAACACAGAAATTAGTAAATAGTTTTAAATTGAAAAATAAATTGATGGATTGATAATTTTCCAAAACATTTTGAAGTGCACGCTATTTAGTATTTATTTACAGATAATAATAATGTTGATAGTAAAATGTGTGCTAACATTAATAAAAGTAGCAATTACAACAACAACAAGAAGAACATTTAAACCAACAGCAATATCAAAAAAAACAAAAAACAGCACAACAACAAAATAATTGCCAACAAGGTAGACAACAACTAAAGCACCTCACCTTGATAATTGCGGCTTTGTGAGGTTTTTTTTTTTTGCCGCCAAATGATTTGCAAAAATACCAAACCAAAGAGGAGAAAGAGAGAGAGAGAGAGAGGTATAATAACAACAAGAGCAACAAAAACAACAAGTTAAATATATATAATTTTTATAAATATATAATGATGTATGCAAAACTGAAGTATGTGAACAATTTCACTTTCAAAAAATATCGAGTTTGCGAAGTTGCCGTTGATTTGTTTTTAATGTGCGCATGCGCATGCAGCAGCAGTGTTAATGATAATGTAAATGCAAAGTTGTTGTTGGTGATGGTGGTGTTGCAATTGTTGTTGGTTTATTATTGTTGCCACTGCAATTGCTGTCGATAGTTGTTGCTGCTGGTGCTAGTGCTGCTGCTGCTGGCCAAAACGAAGCAAAGCAATCGCATGCAGACCGCCATCAAAGCAACCATTAAGGAGTCTCTCAATGCATCAGTCTCCCAATGCATCAGTCTGTCAATTAATTCGGTCTCTTCAACCATTCATCGGTCTCTCCATCCATTCATCGGTCTCTCAATCCAACCATCCATCGGTCTCTCCATCCATTCATCCGTCTCTTCATTCACTAATCCATTTCTCAATCCATCCACTCGCCTCTGAATTCATTCATCCATTCATTGCTCGCTCTCTCTCTCAATTCCTCCCTCTATCCATCCATTACTGATTCACTTATTCGTTTATTATTATTTTTTTTTTTTGTTTTTTTCTAAATTCCAGTCAGGTGCAGCCTGCTCTGCCATGCAATTGGCAATTTGGCTAAAAGCATGTTGGCCAACGGAACAACGTCGAATTGCAGAGATTTCTCAAGCACACAACAATAACAAGAACAACATCAACTACGACGACTGCAACAACAAAAACAACATCAACTACGACGATAACAACATCGACGACAACAACAACAATGACAACTTATAGCAAAAAACTATCAACAACGACAATCAGCAAAAAATAATCACTGAGCTGTGAAAATTTGAACGAATTTCCAAGAGACGAGTTGACAATGAAAGGTCTTGAAAATTTTTTTAAAAAATGTACACATTTTTTATTTTAATTTTATAAGTTTTTTCATTTAAATAAAAAAAACAAAATTATAAAATTAAAAAAAATATATATATTTTTTTATATATACCTTTATGTTACTTTTTTATGTACTTTTAAAAAACTTCAAAAAAAAATATTTGAAAAAATTTAAAAAAAAAATTTAAAAAAGAGAAGAAAAATGTTAACAAAATTTTATTAAAATAAATAATGTTTAAAAAAAAATTTAATTTCCAAAAAGTTTTATTTTTAAACTCGTTTGACTAAAACCAAAATTACTCAATCGATTTTTTTTGTACACCACTCAACGATCAACTTCACCTCTAAATTAAGCCAAATAAAAAACTGTATGAGAAATAAAACTAACAAAAAAAAAAAAGAACCGAAACCTAACGCAATTTTTACCATCGAACCGCAAAAGTGAACGGACAGATGTTGTTAATTAAGATTTATTTGAGGAAAATACTGTTTTTTTTTTTTTTCCTTTCCTTATTTGTATGTATTTATTTATCGTGTATTTCGATATCGATCGATCTGTGCTAAAACTAAGTCAACGAGAGTTTCATTTGTTGATTATCTATTTGTTTTAATGGAGTTTTTTTCTATTTGTTTTAATGGAGTTTTTTTCTATTTGTTTTAATGGAGTGTTTTTTTTCGATTGGCTTTTGGTTGGTGAAACTTTAATCAAATCAATTGAAAAATGCGAAGATTTTCTTTCGTTTGTGCAATTCGTATATCGATTGAAAAACTCTTGGGAAATTGAAAAAGTCTTGAGCAATTTATTGAGAAATTGATTGAGAAACTCGTATTGCGATTGAAGAAAAAGCACTAGTTTTTACCACACATTTTTTTGTAATTTTCCGTTTTCCATTTTTTTTTTAATTTTCCTTTTCCATTTTTTTTTTGTAATTTTCCGTTTTCCATTTTTTGTTTTTGTAATTTTCCGTTTTTAATTTTTTTTTTTGTAATTTTCCGTTTTCCATTTTTTTTTTAATTTTCCTTTTCCATTTTTTTTTTGTAATTTTCCGTTTTCCATTTTTTGTTTTTGTAATTTTCCGTTTTCCATTTTTTTGTTTGTTTTTGTAATTTTCCGTTTTCCATTTTCAACCCAATTTGGCCTAAATTTTCCCACACGATGGAAATGAGAAAAATTTTCAATTAATACACGAAGACACTAACATACATAGATAGTGATAGAAAGATATAGATATAGAAAGAGATAGAGACAGAAAGAGATAGAAACAGAAAGAGAAGGAGAAAAACAAATATCGATGGTGAAAAATCGAAAGTTCAATAAAGCGATTAAATGAACGCTATTGATGAATGATGGAGAAATTAAAAGAAAAGTAATAGATAAAAATGAGAATAAATATAAAAAGAAAATAAAAAAAAAAGAAAATAAATAAAAAATAAAAATAAATATAAAAAGGAAATAAATAAAAAATAAAAATAAATAAAAAATGAAAATAAATATAAAAAGAAAATAAATAAAAATAAAAATAAATATAAAAAGAAAATAAAATAAAAAAGAAAATAAATAAAAAAGAAAATAAATAAAAAATAAAAATAAATATAAAAAGAAAATAAATAAAAAATAAAAATAAATATAAAAAGAAAATAAATAAAAAATAAAAATAAATAAAAAATGAAAATAAAAAAAAAGAAAATAAAAAAAAAAGAATAAAACAAACGGTCAAACTGTAAAACACGAAGCCTAAATAAGAGAAATTTAAGAAAATAACAGAGATTCACCTGCATTAAGTAAAAACAACAAGAATAACAACAAGAACAACAAAACGAAGAAGAAAAAGATACAATCGACAAGAAAACAAGTCGACGAATTTCGTGGAGAACAAAATAGAAATTTAAACAAAATAGAAAACCGTGAATGTGAAGGAAAGAAAGAAAAATTGAAAAAGTGCATCGCGAGATGAAAGTGAAAGAAAGTCAGTAGAAGCACAAAGAAGCAAAAACATCCGAGGGAGAGGGAGAGAGAGTGAGATAGAGAGAGATGAGGCCAGCTCATGTGTGAAGAGTTCGCCAAAGCTCAAGCGTGACGAAAGAGCGAGACAGCAAATAGCTTTCGAAGTGCATCGCTGTTGTTGTTGTTGTTTTTGCTATTGGTGGAGAGAATCATTTTTATATATTTTTTGTATTACTAGTTTTTTTTTTTCATTTTCTATTTTCTAATTCTCTTGATTTGTTTTATTTCTTGGAGTTTTTTCTTCTTTTATTTTTCTTGATATTATTTTTCTTTTATTTTTTCTTTGTTTTTTTAGATTGTTTTTTTTTTTTTTGTACAACAATAATAACAACAACACATATCGAAAGTGGAGCAAAACAATTTTAATGCCGATTGAAGCGTTCATTTTCAAGCGATTTGTTATTTTTTCCGTAGCGAGAATTTGGAAGCGAAAAATGCAATTGCAACAATCACAACAACAACAACAATGAGAAACATCAGAAATAATTACACGGACATTAAAAAAAAAATAATTAAAAAAATAACAATAAAAAATATAAAAAATTTAACAAACCAAAATGTAAAAAAATTAAACAAACCAAAATAAAATAAGACATCAGAAGCAAAAAATTAAGAAATACCCGAAATAATTACACAACAAAAAATATATTTCAAAATAAAAAAAATACAAATCTAAAGAATAAAAAAATACAAATAAAAAAAATAAAAATTCAAATATAAAAAATAAAAATATAAAACAAAAACTCAAAGTAAAACCAAATCTAAAAAAAAAAAACGCCATTAAGAGAAAAACACAGCAAAACCTCTAAAACCACAAGCGTTAAAAATAATATTGCGGAAATACAATTGCAAAACCCTCTGCATTTTTTTTAATGCAAGTACGAAATAAAAGTAATATTTTACATAATATATGCATGTAGTTTAATATTTCCAGCAGCTGCACTCGGAGTGCAGACGGAAGTATTTTGTATTTCTGAAGAAAGTGGAAAGAGCGAATGAGCGAAGAGATGAATGAAGGCAATAAAAAAGGGCTTAAATGGGTCGAGAGTTTATTTATTTTTTTTTTTTTTGAGTTTATTTTTAAAAATACTTTTTTTAATTTTTAATATTACTTTGATGATCCTTTTGCGAAAAACTTTCTTCGACTCAGTTTTTAATAAAAAAAATTATTTTAAAAATAAATTTTGATAATTTTAAAAAATGTTTTCCTTTTCATCTCAATATTTTTTTTATTGGAAAAATAATAATAAAAATAATTTTTAGTTTATTTTTAAAAATACTTTTTTGTTTATTTTAAAAATTACTTTTATTTTATTTTAAAAATTACTTTTTGATTTACTTTTAGGACATTTCTGAAAAACTTTTTTTGACACATTTTTTTATTAGAAAAAAATATCTTAAAAATAATTTAACTCAGTCTTTTTGACTGGAAAAATTATTTCCTAGAAGTTTTAAAAGATTTTTTTCCTATTTTTAGCTTACTAATTTCCTAGAGGTTTTAACGGATATTTTTTCCTACATATTTTTCGATTATTTTTTTTTTTAATATTTTTCCATTACTCATGGTTCTTTCTCTATCACTTTCCTACCCTCCAACTCCAACCTAAGACCCCGTAGTCTCGTTCAAGTTAATTGATTCCGAAAAAGGGAAACTATTCAGTTATTTCTTTCCGCACTCGAATACTTTCCATGACTCACGATGCCACCGATAAAAAAGAATAAAAGAAAATACAATAAAAAAAGAAAAGAAAATACAAAAAGAATAAAAGAAACAAATACAAAAAAAAATATTGACCAAAAAAAGAGGTTTACAAAAACGAAAAATCGGAAAAAAAAATAAATCGAAAAAAGAAAAAATTCTCGATAAAATTATGCAAGTGGCGTTCGTTTACATTTCAGCTAAAATGTGGGTCAATAACTGCTGTTTCTGTCCGTCTGTCCGTCTGTCTGTCTGGCTTTTGTTTATATCAAATGGGCACGCGTGTGATTTTTCTTGAGAAAATGCAACTAAATGATATTAGCTACAAACATATATGTTGTTGTTGTTGTTGTTATGTCCACTATCGATATAATTGTTGTTGTTGTTGTTATGTTTGCAGCCAAATGATTGTTCTTGTTGTTGCTTTTCCTATGCTCGCTTTCAACTGATTGTTCTTTTTTTTTGGTTTTTATTATGTTCACAGTCAACTGATTGTTCTTGTTGTTGTTATGCTTACTGTCAACAAATTGTTGTTGTTGTTGTTATGCTCTCAGTCAATAAAGTGTTGTTGTTGTTGTTATAGCCAACCATTGTCATTATAAATTCCACATGCATTCAACTGTCACATTGACATTTGTAACAAATCTCATTGGAAAATATTTTACAGAAAATTTTGTTTGTTAGGACACAATAGAATATAATAGCTAAAGTAGATATCTATGTGTGGATTACAGAAAAAAATATATATACAGAGATATCACAAGACATAGATAGACATAGATGTCTCGCGGTGATTATAAAAGAATTCGAGAATAGTGAAGAAAATGAGTTCAACCGAAATACATTCATTCAATTAGCCAACCATTGACATTTTGCAAAATATTTAAACCAAATGGCAACACGTTAGATCGCTAATTGCGAAACGACTTGACGACAAACAATGTTGCCAGACTGTTGAGAAAAACACACACAAAAGTCAGAAAACAATTATTAATTAAAGCATCCGCTTAAGGCAAACAAACATTGCTATATAGTGGATATATAGTGAATATATAGTGGATATATAGTGGATATATAGTGGATATATAGTGGATATATAGTGATATATAGTGGATATATAGTGGATATATAGTGGATATATAGTGGATATATAGTGGATATATAGTGGATATAGTATATATGTATAGTGTCATTAGAAGGTCAGAACTCCGAGTGACCGACATTTTCGTATACTATAATGTCAAATGAAATAGTGGATGAGACACGCAATTGTTTAAACAATGCCGTCAACATATATCGTTCATTATATAGTAGACAATAGAACTTAGCTCATTTTTTTCTTTCCTTTTTAGATTTAACGAAGCTTCAATAAATTGTTTGTTATGCGATTTTTTTTGAACGGGTTTATCATCGGTTTTATTATGGTTTAATTATAGGTTTTTGTGTGTGTGAAAAGAAAATGGCTTTCTGAAGGTGATGGCTTTCATATGGTTTAAGTTTTCAACCTTTCAAACCGCTGGCTTTAACAAGGTTTACCATCCAAAGCCTGAGTATGAGGCTAATAACGATGATTCGATAGGTTTTAACTTGAGGCCATTAGGCCATGCTATATTATAGTGAGAATAGACGAGAAGTTAACGATGGTTTTTAAATGTAAAGCTCTTCGATAATCATGGATATTATCTATAATCGGAGGAGCTCTCTTCGACCTCACCTTTGGTGGGAATTTTAATCAAAAGCTTATGCATATGAAAGATCACAAGACAAAAAAAAAAAAACAATCTCTTACCACCTGAAATCGGAGACGGAAATTATACACATAGATATGTAAATTATGAACCCGGGGGCCCTCGACTTAATGAAGTGTTTAGAAAAGACAACAAAACAACGGAGAGTGCAAAAAAAAATATCAGATAATTATATTTAATCATTTGATGGTTTGATCGAGAGAGAGAAGAGAGAGAGAGAGAGACACAAGAAATTCCAATATAATAATTTGCAAACAATTAAAGAGATCAAAATGTAAAAAAAAAAAAAAAATTCCGTACTCTGGCGAAAATCCAAAATAAATATAATTAAATAATTAATTATGTAACACGCAAAGTTGGTAAGAAATAAGAAAAATATTAAAAAAGAAAAATAACAAATATATAAAAAAATAACAAAAAATAATAAAAAATAACAAAAAAATAAAAAATTATGAAAAATAACAAAAACATAATAAAAAAATAACAAGAAAAATAATAACAACAAAATAAAATCAAATCACACAAAAAAACAGTCAACAAACTGAGAAAGAGAAAAAATAATGAAGTAATAAAAATTCAGTTGGAAAAAGAGAAAGAGGGAAAAACTCCCACCGTAGTTGTTGTTTTTTTTTTTTCATCTTTTTATTTTTTGCTGAAGCCAAATGATTATACAATTTCTTTCACATTTTTATGATTTGCCAATTTTACAATAATAGTGTTGTTTTTTTTTTGTTATTGGTTTTGTTGTTGTTATTGTTAATATTGTTGTCGTTGTTATTGTTAATGTTGTTATTGTCGTTGTTATTGTTAATATTGTTGTCGTTGTTATTGTTAATGTTATTGTCGTTGTTATTGTTAATGTTGTTGTCGTTGTTATTGTTATTACTGTTATTTATACTTTCAAAAATGGTTTGTAAATAGAGAATAAATAATCAAAAAAAGCAATTGCTAAAAAATGGAAAGAGGATTTCAATTTACAAAATTACAAACTACATTATACTTTTTCTCATATTTACTTTACTTTTTCTCATATTTACTTTACTTTTTCTCATATTTACTTTACTTTTTCTCATATTTACTTTATTTTTTCTCATATTTTACTAATATTTTTGTTTCTCTCGAAAGATTCCTTTGAATGAACTTCATTTGGAGAAATTTCGCCTTTTCTTCGTTTCTATTATTTTCTTTTCTTTTAAATTTTTTTCTTTTCTTTAAATTTTTTCTTTTCTTTTCAATTTTTTTCTTTTCTTTTAAATTTTTTTCTTTTCTTTACAATTTTTTTCTTTTCTTTTAAATTTTTTTCTTTTCTTTAAATTTTTTCTTTTCTTTTAAATTTTTTTCTTTTCTTTTAAATTTTTTTCTTTTCTTTTCAATTTTAACTACATCTCAATTTTCCAGTATTTCTTTCAATAAGATTATTATTGTCATTTTTTATTTTTATTTTTTATTTTTTTATTTTTTTTTGTATTATTTTTATTATTATCGTTAGTATTACATTTCATTTAATTGTGTCCATGAACTTCAAAAATTGTCATCGTTTATTCTTTGTTGTCAATTGTTGTATTATTTTCCGCTAAATGACATCATTTACATAATTTATGCACACTTCAACAGGTTTTTCAATGCTTCTTTTATTTTTCTTTGCTTGATTGTCTTTTGTTTAACTTTTTTTTTGTTTGGCTTGTTTTTTGTTTGTTTTTTTTTTTTGTTTAACTTTTTTTGTTTGACTCTTTTTTCTGTTTAGCTTTTTTTTGTTTGTTTATTTATTTTTTTTTTTTTGTTTAATTTTACATTTTAACGTTAGTCTATCAAAAATCCCGACATCATTGTCAACTCCATTCAAATTAATTTGCAACAATGAAAACTTTTATGAATTTCTCTAATAAGCCCTTTACGATTCATTATTATAGTGACCATTTGTATAATTTTAGTAATTTCTTTTTACGATCATTTCATTTCATTTTATGCCATAATTTCATCTCATACCATAATTTCATCTCATACCATTATCTTTCATTACAATGATCCCAAGGTATTTATTTTCATTTCTTTCACCTTATTATCTTTTATCACCTCTCAGTCACCTTTGACTCCACCAATAATTTCTGTATTCTTCATTCATTCGTTTAGACTGAGATTGAGTGGGATTTTCCACAAAGTCAGAACCACCAGTTTCTATTGTTGGTAATGGGCTGCGTGTTTGTCTCCAGCGGGTTCCACTTGCCTCACCATACCTCATTTTTCTCTTCACTACTTCTCGTTTCTTCTCTTCTCGTTTCTTCTCCAACAAACCCTCATCAACTCATATTACAATGTCTTCAGAGCTTCTTCTATTTTGTCTTTAACACATCTTCCACCTTTTCCCATTCCACCTCTTTTTCCTCCACCTCTTTTGTCTCCCACTCCATCACTTTTTCCTCCCACTCCACCTTTTTCAACTCCCCCACTCCACCTTCTTCACCTCCCCCACTCCACCTTCTTCACCTCCTCCACTCCACCTTTTTCACCTCCCACTTCACCAACTCCTCTCCACCCATCGTTGATGAACTTGAATTGATGCATTCGCCTTGATTTTTCATGGGAAAAAAATTCATTTGATGCATCTTCCACAGTTGAATTGTTGGATTTTTCTTCAATTGCCTTGGGTTGAATGCAACAAGGTAATGGTAATAACAACAACAATAACAACAACAACAACAACAACATCAGGGTAATGTACTCCCGATTGAGGGAGGCAACAAGCGAGAGAGAGAGAGAGAGAGAGATGCAATGAGATGATTGAACGATGGTAAAAGGTTGAGGAAAGAGGAAAAACAAATGCCAACAAAGAGATTTATCATTGCAATTAAATCAAAATCACTAACTGAGACAATAATAATAATAATAATGAAGAAAATAACAACAACAACAACAACATGAAATAAAGTAAAAAAAACATGAAATAGAGCAATAACAACAAATTGAAATAACAACAAAAACTACAACAATACCAATTCCAGTTAAGTGTTGACGTCTTATTCAATTTTCAATGCCATGATCGACATAATGATCATCTCATGTAAGCGATTTCCTTTTTTGTTTTTTGCTTTTTTCCTTCTTTAATCTTACAACAATTATCTCAATGAGAGGAAATGATTGTCACCTAACTCACTCACTCTCTATCTTCCTCACTCACTCACTCACTCACTCTCTATCTTCCTCTCTCACTCACTCACTCACTCTATCTTCCTCTCTCACATGAAGCAGGAAAACATAATTATTTAATGTTGTTGACAGTTTGTTGACATCGTTGAAAGAAAGATCAATTGAATTGAATGGCTTAAATGGTACTTGG